>JARHVA010010637.1:12500-145975 GCA_037957365.1 Torreya grandis | reverse complement strand
CTTGGAGAATAGTCACCCTATGGCATTATCCAAACAACTTACAACATGTGAAATAATGGTTTTCATACTATTTGGCATATTTGTTCCTTAGATTTTCACTTTAAAATAATTGATTGATATAATTTTATATTACTTATCTTTATAATACATTGATATATACATGTTTTCTTGTCATCTTTTCATTAATAAAGTGGGACAATTTTGGCATACATGTTAACACCAATTATAGTTATCACAAGTAAAAAATATCTTATTTTATCCTTTTAATACATTATTTTCAATACTAGATTAAATAGGACATCTAAAAACACCTAAATTTGGTATTAAAATCTTTGGCACAATTTAACATACTTGGATATTACATACACATGTGAATCTTGTGTATACTTTTTTGTCCATGAATCTACCCATAAATTATTCTTGTAAAATATTATTCACTAGATACACATATTCAAGATAAGCCTAGTTTATGTAAGAACATTCCATAATCTTAAATAGACCTTTTCTGAATTCTAGGTCATTGATTTTCATTTCTATGATGGTATAGATAATAGTTAAATAAATATGCTTAATTTATGTGTATACCTTCTACCTATAGAATCAAGGAACACTTAACAAATATTTTAAAAATAGTACATCTCCATTATGTTTTTCCTAGACTTATTTCATGGGTTGGTCATAGTGGCACATATCCAAGAGTCAACTATAAATTAAAAAAAATCATCTCGAACTAGACTCACTTGATCACTAATTAGAAATAACATTGATAAATTAGTTATCATTATCTTTATATATTATCAAAAGGCATAAAAATCTGAAAATCCTCCAAAAGATCAGCCTTAGAGGCAACTTTAAAACCACATGTGAGACAAATTTTTCATGGTGCCAATTTTCAAAAACTAAAAATTTCATTACAATTTAGATTGATCACAAATATTTCTCTCTCTCTCTCTCCTCTCATCTCTCTCTCTCCTCTCATCTCTCATCTCTCTCCTCTCTCTCTCTCTCTCTCTCTCTCTCTCTCTCTCTCTCTCTCTCTCTCTCTCTCTCTCTCTCTCTCTCTCTCTCTCTCTCTCTCACTCACACCACAACACACACCACACACACACACACACACACACACACACACACACACACACACACACACACACCTAATTGGCACACATGAAAAATGAGAGCACATACACATGAAGAATTTATATGTGGGTATACCTTTCATATGCATCATACACCAACACAGTCTATTGGACATTGCCAGTAAAACCAAGATGGTAGTAATCACCATACGTGTCTCACTATTACTAGTAGTGTATAGGCAAAGTTTTGGATATAATTATATAATATGAACAAAGAGGGGGGTATACATAATATTTTAAAAATTTTAAATTGCTATTGTGAGCGATATACCATAAAAATAGTCTAAGGAAATCTCTCCATTTATTTGTAAATTTTAAATCATCTAAGTGCAATATCTATTCATACATTTGTAAATTCATATTAGGGTAATATTTACATGTTTTAAACAATTTGAATTTACCATGGTTTTATGTTATTTATATCATATTAATCCAAAATAATTAAAATGCAACCGACCAACAAGATAGTCCTTCTACCATTTAACAACATGCAATAATTTACAATGTTACTTGACTAACCTCGTAAGGTGCTTAAATTCTTGCTTGAATTAAAATTGATTATAGTACATGAGCCACATAAATTAGATATTATTCAATATTTTCATTGAGGTCATGATTTTAATCAAGATTGTGACTACCATAGACCTTTAATATAATCTACTAATTAATGATAAAAACTAAAAGATATTATTCAATATCTCATTGATAGTAACATCATTTGAATTAAATTCCATAATTATACATCAAACAATTATGTCACAATGCCTAATCAATGTTTACAAAATTTTAATGATCCATTGCTAAATCATGACACTCATAATTAATACAACATTCATATGATAACATCTATATATCATTAGACTATTACACATGGGCATGAGATTGATAAAATTATTAGCATGGTTTGAATCTTTCAATGACAAGTGTTGTATATTACATTCAATGACCAAAATACACCACACAATGATTAAAATAAAGGCCCTATTTAAATACATAATTTTATTGAATACAATTCTTTGATCACATGAAATTATGATTGATTAAATATACAACAAAAATATAATTATAATGTCATTCCTAATTAGTCAAGGTTATGTGAAGAAATATTTACTTGTTATGACTATGATACTTAATATTTAATATGACATTAAATATACATCCCTTGGTGGTAATTCTTAACTAATTACATATGGTGATAAGACCCTATTAGTTTGGTTCTACATAGTGTTTGATACTAATTCAAAGAGTGTATTTATTGGATTCTCATGGATTAATTAGATGAGAGAAATACCTTCCAATCTACATCATTGTCTCATGTTTTCTCATGATAATTGGCATACATATCATTAATTATATGAATTTTAAGCTACCTATCCAACCTTAGAGACCACCTATATGATCATCTAAATCACTTCACAAAGGGTGAATTATTTAACCTCATGTGGTATATATTATAGTTTTTCCACCTATTATTATTTTAACTGCTATATTTATATCTACAAAATGATCTCATAGAGTTGATACTCTTATAATTTCACCCTATATACCTATCATTGCTACTCGTCCATGTCCCAATAATTTTTAACCTCTTATAGTGATCATATTATGTTAGTGTATTGCTTTTTCCCACTAGGTTTTTCCTACACTGTCATATGGCCATTCTAAGCTTCCTTAGGTTAGTTATAAAGGGTCCATAAGATAATTATTTTTTATTGTAATTATTTAATTAGGAAAATTAGAGGCTTCCTTATGTTTCCCTAGTTTTCTCTATATGTACCCCAATTTTCCTATTTAGAAGGTGAATGAAGAATTCAATCATAACATTTTGGATTTCATAGATTATTACAAATATCATGTGTTTTCTAGAGATATCACGCTGCTGCACATGATTCAACTCGATTGCATAAAAACTATTCATAGATATTGGAAAAATCTTTCATGATATCAAAGCTATCCTAATAGTCTCATGCATTAGAATCCTTGGTAAGATCCTCCATGCATTCACCTTGTTAGTTTTTCTTCTGTCTTGGTTTCCATTTTTGACCTTGGAGGTGTTTTCTTAATCTACCTCAAAACTTATGTCAAAAGGCCTTTGATAAAAAATTAGTTTACATATATTTTATTAGTTTTTTGATATCTAAAATGGGTTGTTCTTATTTTTTTGAGAAAGTTCATATATTTTTCAAAAAATCCATTTCTTCCATCTGGTCAGATGTACATATGGATGAAGTAATATATCTTGTAAAACCCAATTTACTCTCTGTAGACCAAATCAGGTTCTTGAACTCCTTCAACTTCTCAAAATGTAATTAATTAGAAGTAGTCAAGTTTTGAAAGGGTAATTACTTGATTCCAAACCAAATCAGGCTTTCAGAGTGCTTCAACTTCTCCAACGTAATTACTTATAAGTAATTGAGTTTCTCAAGGGTGACTACTTGAAGTAATCAGGTTTCTTGAGCGTGACAACTTACTAGTAGACTAATTAAAGATTTTATAGTAGTTTTACATCTCTAAGAACCTAATCAAAACTTGTTAGACCCTTTTGGGTTTGTGAGGGTTGACTACTTATTATTCATCACTTTTTTTATAAGTAATAAGTCATGTAGGTTGAAGAACCCAAAATGCACTAAGGAAGACCAATCTAGGTTTTCCAAAGGTGATTACTAATTACTCATTTAATTTATAAGTAAATTAGTTTGAAGATCATAAAATACACTAAGGATAAGTAATCGGGTTTCTCAGGGTCAACTACTTATAATTTTTTATAAGCAAAGTAGTTGCAAGAACTTGTAGTAGTACAATTGGAAGAACTTGAAGTCAAGCAGCTAGAAGAACCCAAATTACACAAAAAAACCCATTCAGATTTTCAAATATCTTTTACTCATTAATTTTTTATAAGTAATGCAGTTGCAAGAACTTGAAGTCAAATAACAACATAAACCTGTGTGACATTCAAGGAGGCATCAAATTTTAGGTGAAAGGTAATGAAGAAATAGAGTAAAGTTGTTTCCATATTTGGATGAAAAAACACAAGTCTGGAAAAAAAATTAATTTTTGGAAAGGGCCCAAGAATATGTGGGACTAAGAACCTGTAAGTTCTATAAATTTCAATTTGTAGCTCTTTGTTGAGTGTTTTTTTTTAAAGTGCATATTTTCTTGAGATTTACACATTGGTGACATTATTTTAGAACTTTTGAAACATCCATTTTTCACATGGTTTAATAGCTTAAAAATCTTTTAAAACCTTTTTACCTTTCCTCTTGGATGCATTATTGGTTGTGCCTAATGTCCCTCTCATAGTTTCTCACACTGATTGCTCATAAATGCATTCTCAACTATGTTCGACATCTAAGACTGAGCGTGTGTGCATTGTAACTTCAAGGGGGTATTATTGATATTTCAAGGGGTACTTATACTATGTGTTTTATGTTTTTTGCTTTCATTTCAATTATTCAATTTTTCTAATTCTAATATGTACTAATAGATTGAAACATCGAACCACTCATACCCTTTAACTATCTAGAATGGAAGTCTAAAATACAACTTACTTTGAGAGGCAAAGGACTCTATCAGATTATTATGGGTGAGGAAGTTAAGTCATATATAGATTTAGAAAAGGTTAAGTGGTAAAATAAATGTGATAAGGCCTATGGGTTTCTATGCCTATCAATTTCTCTTGACCTCTTATTTCATGTTGAATCTACAAAAACTTTGAATGAAGTCTAGATAATCCTGGACAAATTGTTTTGAGTATAGGACATCATGAGGGGTCATGAATTGGAGAATGAGCTCATCACATTGAGCCCAAGTGACTATGACATCCTAAAAGACTTCTTTACAAAGTTCAAATCACTAAAATTATATTTGAAACAATGTGGCATTGAGAAAATAAATGACTAATTGATTTTATCCATGCTTGCAAAATTGGGTCATGACTATTCAATATTTGTCTCTATATTTCATGCTACTAAACATTCACTTGGATCCACTTGGAAAAATCCATCATTTGATGAGTTTGTTACTGATCTAACTTGGGAGAAAGATATGTTGGTTCAAATGGGTGCATTGAAGTCTTCAAAATCACATGCCTTTATTATCAATTAGGGTAAGAAGAAGACTTCTAACAATGGAAAATAGGAGAAGAAATATTCTAAACCTAATAATGAGCACAATAAGAATAAAAAATTAGATGCCAAGCCTAAGGAATCATCAAATGAGTCCTCCTCAAGTGGGAAACCTAATAAGGAGAAACTAAAATGCAACTTTTATAAGAATTTGGAAATGATGAATCTTAGTGCATGAAAAAGAAGATTGACACCTTGACTAAGATGCTTGAGAAGAACAACATCAATGTCCCTAAATCTTCATCTTAGAATACATCAACACAAGATTATACAAAGGGTAAAGATAGTAAAAAGGGCAAGGAACTTGTTTCAATAGCTTCTCAACCTTCCACTTGGGATATTGACTCAGGTGCTTCTTATCACATGGCCTCATCAGAGGATATGTTTTTATAAATAGAGCCATGTTTTATGCCTTCAATTCTCATGGGTGATGACACTTCAAAAAAAGTCAATGGTAAAGGATTGATAGAAGTAAATGATGGGACCTTCAATGATGTTCTATGTTTTCCTTCACTATCCACCAATATTCTATCAGAATATCAAATCACTCACATAGGTGTAGGGAAGCAAGTTGAGTTCACACCTAATTCAGTGGTCATCAAGGAGTTTCATATTGACATTTTAGTGGCTTATGGGAAGGCCAATAATTAATATAGGCTCTATACCTTCACACAATTTTCCCTAGATTATACCTCAACTGCAGTACTTACTCATGCAAATGGAGTAATCAAATATGGCATGAATGGTTTGGCTATTTAAACTACCGTTACCTAGAGCAACTCAGTTGTCAAGACATAGTTTTAGGATTGACTAAAGTCAAATTATCGGATGGCCTATGAAATGGCTGCATCTTTGGTAAGAATATAGAAGATAAATATGGCAAGGGCAAAGCAAGGAGAGCTAAACAGAAGTTAGACATAGTCCACAATGACTTAACATGTCCATTTCTAAAACTTTCATTCAATAAGATAAGATACATGCTCACATTCATCGATGACTTTTCAAGGTACACCTTCGTGTTTTTTCTCAAAAATAATTCTAAGGTATTTGATCACTTTAAGGAATTCAAGGCACTTATGGAGAAGTAGTTAGAATGTTCCATTAAAATCTTAAGGACTAACAATGGAAAGGAGTATGTCAACAATAGGTTTGAATAGTTTTGCACATCAGAGGGGATTCATATGAAACACATATTTCCATATAGTCCTTAATAAAACAATGTGGCTAAATGTAAGAATTGTACCTTAAAGGAAATGGCAAACTGCATGCTTCAATCAAAGTCTCTTGCTCCTCAATATTGGGTCAAAATAATCAACTATGTGTGCTACATTCATAACCAAGTTCCACATAAATCCTTGAAGGGAATCACTCATATTGAAGCTTGGGATGGTCACAAGATTCTAGTAGATCGCTTTCAAGTGTTTAGATCACCAACAATGGCCCAAATTCCCAAGAAGAAATGCAAGGTAATGGACCCTCAGAATCAATCTTGTATCTTTATGGGGTATGTAGAGGGTTTTAAGGGATATAGGCTTCTCCATCCTAAAAATCATTAGTTATTCATTGAAAAGAGTGTCAAGTTTTATGAGGTCCCACTTAAATACAATCATAGCACTCCAGACTCTTAAATAGTCTCACTGGACATTGATTCCACTTTTGGTAGTGATGTAGATCCACCTCAAGATCCTCCTAATGATGAGGATGACTCTTCTTCTTCTTCTTCAAGTTCAAGCAATGAAAGCAATGGTGAGAATACTCCTCCTCCATCTCACACTGACACTATAGATGATGAGCACTCACCTCCTAATTCTCTAATCTCATATAATTTTGGTCCTATTTAGGTTAGACAGACAATTCAAAGTACTAGAGGATGGGTTAGAAATCCATCAAATACAAGGTAGACATGATCACAATTTTAGGGGACTTCACATGCCTACTTGGTCATTGTCTTAGATTTACAAACATTTCATGAGACATTTAGCATTCAATAACATGATTATAATATGCAAGGAGAGTATAGTTCCCTAATCAAGAACAAAGCATGGGACTTGGTCCCTCTTTTGAAAGGAAGAAAATTGGTCTATTATAAATGGGTTTATCGGACCAAGTATAGTGTAGATGGGTCAATCGATAAGTATAAATCTCATCTAGTTTCAAAGGGGTCTTCTTAAGTGCCTGACATAGACTACACTAAGACATTTTCTCTTATAGCCAAGATGACATCTATAAGACTCACTCTAGCCATTGCATCCACACATCAATGGGATGTTCACCAAATAGACGTAAAGAGTGATCTTTCTACATGGTGAGCTTAAGGAAGAGATATATATGGATCAACCACAAAACTTTGTGGAATATACCTCCTTGGTATAAAAACTCAAGAAATCCATCTATAGACTCAAATAGGCCCTTAGGCATGGTACACCAAGATGGACTCCTTTCTCCTCATAGTCAGGTTCACCAAATGCCACTTAGATCTGAATGTTTACATCTTATGGTGGGATGATTCTCTATTGATCCTAGTTATCTATGTGGATGACTTACTAATTATAGGGAGCTCACGATCATCCATCTTAGTAGTGAAAATTACACTTTCAGATAGATTTTCAATGACAAACATGGGATTATTGCACTACTTTCTTGGGATTGAAATCATTCAGTCAAATTCTTGGATAAATTTATGACAATCCAAGTATTCTCTTGATTTACTTATGAGGTTTAACATGGCTAATTATAAGCCAACTCCTACTCCCATATTATCTAGTGTGAAGCTTGAGGCTGATTATTCTACACCACTCATTGATGCAACTTCATATCATCAACTTGTCAGTAGTTTTATCTATATCACACACACTAGCCCTAACATATCCTATATAGTTTGTTTGGTCTCTCAATTTATGTAGGAGCCACATGATTTACACTAGAAATCAACAAAGTAGATTCTTCACTACATTCAAGGTTTGCATAATTATGGGATACACTATGGATCAAGAATAGAGGTTGATTTGATCAAATATAGAGGTTTAGATTGGGATGGAGATATTTAGAGTTAAAATTCCACTTAAGGATATAGTTTCTCACTTGGTTCTTGTCTAATAAGTTGGTCAATAAATAAGCAATATGCAATTGCTTTATCATCTATAAAATAATAATATAGAGGGGCTATCAATTCCAACACTAAAGTAATCTATCTTCAAGGGATTCTCACTGAGTTTGGTATCTAGTTTTATAAGCTAACAATCATCTACTATGACAACCAAAGCACTATCCATATTTTTTAGGAATCCAGTTCTCCATCAAAGTACCAAGCACATAGATATTCTCATGCATTTCATCAAGGAGCTTATCAATAAGCAAGCCATTGATATTCAATATTGTCTAACATCAGAGCAGATTGTAGATATTCTAACCAAGTCTTTCATAAAGAGTAAATTTGTTCATTACGAGCTCTCATTGGGGTTAGGGCTGCTCCACCTTCTTATTCCTCCTATGGATTATCATCACTATGTACTTGAGTACCTCATCAGGATTTCAATGTTGGGACCCAATTCTCATCTCACCTAAGCTACGCTTAAGGTGGGGTGTTAGTGTAGTGTTTTTTCCCATTAGGTTTTTCCTACATGGTTGTATGGTGATTTTAAGCTTCCTTAGGTTAGTTATAAAGGGTCCATAAGATAATTATCTTTTATTGTAATTATTTAATTAGGAAAATTAGAGGCTTCCTTATGTTTCCCTAATTTTCTCTATATGTACCCCAATTTTCCTTTTTGGAAGGTGAATGAAGAATTCAATCGTATCATTTTGGATTTCATAGCTTATTGAAAATATCATGTGTTTTTTGGATATATCACGCTGCCACATAGGATTAAACTTGATTGCATGAAAATTGTTCAGAGATCTTGGCAAACTCTTTCATATTAGATCACCTAAGCTAACTATAATCTCACCACAACATATTGATACAATTGATTTTGGATATGTTATAGTCACTCCTCAATCTCCTCATCACCATATCTTTCATCGATATGCTGATTTTAGTTATTATACATATCATGACTATTAATATGACATGTTTAACAATTCATCCAACTCTTCTAGTTTGGGATTTTAATTTATAGATGACAACATTAGTTAACTTTACTAGCCTATCCATTTCAATTCATTTATATGGTAGTATTATACTATAGTTTCTTATTAAAAGTTAATTCATTTTTATATGTATTTAGACATATAATTTTTGTTAAAATTTTATTATTTCAATGTTTTAGTGTCGATTTTTGCATATTGATCAATGGTCATGATTAAAATTTTATTGGCATTATTTGTTTTTTTATTCCTCTCTTTATTCTTCTCTTTTTGCTATTGTGTCTCTCTTCTTCTTATATTTATAATTTTACATTTTTTATCCCTAGAAGCCTTCTCTCCCTTTTTGTTCTTCATATATTATTGTTTCTTTTGCTTGGACCTAAACTATGGTCTATTGATCCTACACTAGGTAGGATCGATTGGCTAATATATCCCTCCCTTTTTTGTTTTTAGAGACACTCTACAATTTTGTGTCTTATATTAATGTTTGTACATATTTTTTTCCACTTTATTCTTATTCCGTGGTAGGATGTTGTGTGCTAATGCATCCCTAATTTAAATCATGGAAGTCTATATATAAAAAATACCTACGATCATTACAATAAGGAGTATCAAGGAGATTTCATATAGAATTAAAGTCCAAGTTTAAATGTTAATCTTATATTTATGCTTATGTTTATATCAAAGAATCATTTTTTACCAAAATGACATAATGAAATACCATGTAGATAACATTGCATATTAAGGATAATGTTGTTACCAACACACCACCATTTTAAAAATAAAATGGAGACCCACTTATTTAATATTTTTTGGTCTTTATTTATTTAATACATAAATTTAGTGATTATATATATCCTAAAATTTGGTTGATCATATTTATTTTATGAAACTTTTTTAAAAAATTCATGTCAAGCTATTAATGGTTTTAATGCTATAAATGTTTTTTCATTAATTTGACTTTATTATATTTAAATTTGACTGGGTTATTTTCCATGTTTGGTAGGTTTATGTGTGAAATAATCACTATTATATGAATATTTGTATCTATTTCATACCACTTTATAAAGTATTAAATTTCACTATGCGGTCAATTTAGCTTCAAATGTCATGAATTTTTCTTATGAAAAGGTATGTAGGTGTATTTATGTTGTAATTCCTACATAACCACACTAGGATATATCAAGTTTGACTCATATAAATATTGTGACTTTATGAGAACATGACACATTCTATAGTTTTATAGTTCACATGTTTACTCCTTGCACCCTCATAGATCAAAACCTAAAAATATTTGACTAAAAAAATATTGCAATGATGCAACAATGAGAAAATCTACTACATGTTTCCATTTTGAGCCATTACAAATTTACAAGGTTTGAAATTGATAAGAACATGAGTAAGTAATGTGGATATATAATTCAATCCTAATGATCCACTTGTAACATTTTAATATTATCATAATAGTAAGAGACTTAGTGTTTAAATATTGCTTAGGTTATGAGTATGTGACATGTTATCATGTAGCAAGGACACAAAGAAGAAAATACACGCAATTGTTCAACTATCAAGAAAGCCTACTCAATAGAAACATAAACTCATAAGCACATAGAAAAAATTAATATCCATCACTACCCATCAAACTATCCCAATATTTTCAAAAATTCAATAGTTTTTCCATCTTTATAAGGCAAACATAGAGATCATTCTAATTAATGTGTAGAATATAGTTCTCAAACTTGTTGAGGATAAATTTTCTAAGTTTTTTCTAAATTTTAATTGTTATACCTTTTAAAAATAATAGTAGTTAATTTATAATATAAAAATATTTATTTACACATTTATATTACATGAGCTCTAAAAATTACCCTCAAGCACCCTAAAACGACATATCAAATATACATCAGGATAATTTAAAAAAATAAGGTCATAGTTGCATAGATAAAAATTATGTTGACACTTTACATGGTTAATCACGACCATGATTGGTATAATTATTGATATAAGATGATTTTTAATGGCCTTAGAGATTGGAAATAATATCTCAACATTCCTTTAAATCTTTCCTCAATAGAATTATCCATGCAATTATCATAGTTGTCCATTTTTTCCATGAAGTTTGCATAGTTATCTATTTTGCTTTATGAAACCTTGATTATTTTAGACTTTAATTAAAAAATAATATATTTTTTTTCATGCCCAAAAAATATTTTTCATAAAAACATACTTATTATATTTATATTTTATGCATACAATAGAGATTTGAAGATGAGTGGTGCCAATCCAAATCCTATATATACATATCTTTATTAATTTTAAATGGAGGAGAATTTTTAGAAAGTTGATATAGGATAGGAAGTTTTAAGGACTATATCAATTTTGTAATGATTTATTTTCTTCTCAAGCTCTATGATTTATTTAAGTAATTTACACTATGTTAATGTTGTTGTGTTAATTGAAGTTTGTTTATTTGTCAAGATTATAGTGAATACTTTTTTATTCTAATAAGATTTGTGATTATTAGTCATGTTTACATCTTGTTATTAATTTTGATATGTTTTGGTAATTATGTACTGATAATATCTTATGATTATCACCATAAATTTGTTATAAAATTAATTATCTCCTTCAACTCTAAAGTGTTTTATTGTGTTATGTGCTTATATCTAGAGTATAATATGCATTTGTTAGGTTTACATGCTTAGTTTCACATAGCTAGTTAATTTGAGAAGAACCATTCTTCAATTCAACCATAGAAAAAATTATTTTCAATCTACCGTTCCCTCTTTTTTATTTTTATGAGATTTGAGTTTTTTTATTATAACATCATTGTAAATAGGCATCTTGGGATTTTCTATCATCAAGGTTAACTTATGTTATTAGGATCTAGTTCACATGTTTCTATTCCACCATTTGGTTAATAATAGAACCACAAACCTACAACGCATGCCTTAGATAAATTAAAAATAGTCCTTAAATGAGAGGATGTATACTTTTGAATATGAAGGTGTGCATAAAACCCACATCAACAACTTTAATAATGTTCATTGATGGCCTTGATAATAAATGAGTTCCTTTTAGAAAGAGTGGATAGACACTTAGGAAGGTGTCTCCTATCATTTTTGTTGGTAAGAAAGTATTTATGAATGTAGATCTATAATATTGAACCATGTACATGAATGGACTAGTATTTTATAAGGATCCATGTGTTTTGTAACCTAAAATAAAGATGAAAATCATGTTATTAGTACGCATTTTTTGATTCCCTATTGAAATACATAAATATAAGGGCTATTAATTTTATTTTTTCGAATGGATTGTGTGTGTGCCATTTTTGAGTGTTAAATTCCATGCCGACATGATCTAAGGTTATCCTTCATATAATCCCATAACTATAAATATATCACTTTATTGGATTAATTCACTAAGTATACAATTATAGGAATTTTATCAATTTTCATATTGTGAAATTAGGGTCATAAGATAGAATACAATTGGATGATGATATAATAGGGTAAAAAATATGTTTTAATCATAAGGTTTATAACATTAGGATCCTCACCATAGAAATAAAGGAGTTCTATATGATTTTCCCAATAACCTTGGGATGACCACTAAAACTTTACAAGGAGTTAGTGGGATATTTAAAATCTTGACATTATATTAAGGGAATACTTTTTAGCTCTTCAAGGGCAGGTAATTTGTATTCATCATGTTTTTTGAATTGCTTAAAGTTATAAAGATTGGTATAACCTTGTAACTTGTATATAGTTCCTAAGTAGGAATATTTGATGCTTTGGAAAGTGGAATATACTATATCCATCATTAAATGAGTCCAAGGGAATCCAATTAAGATATTATAGGTAAAAAAAAAAGTTGAATATAATAATTTTCACTCTAAGTATTATAGGAGGTATTTTGATAGGAAATTATATCCTTAGAACATACAATGAATAGAGTTTAGGTTCCTTGAGAAATATATGATATAT
The DNA here is from genome assembly GCA_037957365.1 of Torreya grandis. Taxonomy (NCBI): domain Eukaryota; kingdom Viridiplantae; phylum Streptophyta; class Pinopsida; order Cupressales; family Taxaceae; genus Torreya; species Torreya grandis. The sequence goes on along the minus strand of JARHVA010010637.1, from coordinate 132,640 downwards.
TTAATTAACTATAATAAGAAACATAAGTTCCTAAACTGTCATAATAAGGGATCTCATGGATTGCACATCACCAATTTTGATTTTAATAAATAGTAAGAAATCATAATTATGAAAAAGAATTTCATATAGAATAATTGATTATATTATAAATTATAGTGATAATGCTTGGTCAATTTTTTGATTGATCTAGATGAATAAATATTCATAATGTTGTATTATAATCACATCATAACCATGTAAATAGATTCATTTCTAAAATTAGTAAGTTAATGAATATTCATGTCAAAGAGTGTTTCCATGAGGTAGTCTACATGTTTAGGATAGGTATAGATGAGATAAAAGAAAATAAAATTACATTAAAAATTAGAGAGTTTTTTGATAAGATCCTTTTTCTCAAATTTAGTCTATTTTGATGTTGACTATAAGTAATAAAAAAATATGATTCTAGATTTTGATTGTGAAGGGATAATCAATGTTTCAAATTTTTACTTATTTTAGACATCATCGGCTAGCCCATTAGGTAAGTTGACAAAATAAATGGCATTAGCTTCATTGATGACGTTGAAAAAAAATAGTCATGATTTATAATATCATTTGCATGCAAAATGATGTTAAAAATCAGTATAAACTTTCTATTTTTTGTTATTTTTATGGGATTATTTAAGATGTCTGACTTGTAGGGTAAGACTCAATATGTTTTCAGGTATTATATGTGGTTTTCATAAGAAAATGAGTAATTTATTATGAGTCTATGCATGTGATTATGTGTTTCATGTCATTCATTTGAACTAGGGTTTCCTCATCATAAGAGGAATGAGGAATAACCATAGTTTATATGATATAAGTGAATGGAGTAGAGTTTTTAAGATTAGTGTAATCTTGAGTTTTTTTTTTGTTATTTTTAGAGTGATACAATAAATGATTGGTATAGATAATGAAATTATAATTTCCTTGAAAAATAGCTTCATGCTTGGAAATTTTCTTGATGTTTTGAATAATTAAGTAAATATCGGTATCAATTTTTAGCCATAACATCATGGTCAAATTTTTTTTCCAAAAAAAAATTTGTTCCATGGTATGAAGGAAACGTAAAATTTCATGTGAATGCCCCAAATTAGGTGAAATGAATAATTTTTTTAAATATCTTACCATTGAATAAATATATAATGTATGCATTTAGGTTAAGTTTTAGGTAATCTCTTAAGTTATTATATAGTTATAGTTTGGTGAGTGTTTTTGTTTTACTAAAGATTTGGTTTTGAAGGGATTCCCAAAAAAAAGGGAAAGGGAAAGGGATACCTTTTGAGTACAACCAATAATTTTTACATGAATAATTATTTTGGACTCCCAAACTATGATCAAGGATGTTAGAAACATTATTATTGTTTCTTGTACACCATGCCCTATTTTTAGTCTAAAAATGGGGACCCTCTTTTTATTGACTAATCTAAATATTGCCACATCTGGTCTAAAGGACCTTTCATGTTTGAGAGTTTTATTGGTAGTGGGATTTTGAATATTTATGAATGAGTATATATTGAGTTAAGACATTTTTAATTATGAGCTTGGGATAATAAATTTATATGTGATAGGTATTAGTTTATTATATAATTTGAATATCCCATCTATCATTTTCCTTTTAGGGTAAACTTGATTTCTAGGTTATGATGAGCTTATATCAATCAAGCCTTTATCCATTACAATTGAGTCCCTCAAGCTAGAGTCACCTGATTTGATCTCCACCAAGATCAAACTAAATGAAATTTAATAAAGTGAGCTTAAATTTTGCTAAGTCCAATCTAATTGAGTTGAGTTGACTATGTTTTCAAAATCTGAGATCCATGCCTTAACCATTTTTATTTGTTTCAAATATTAGTGTTGAGGCTTTTGATAGGTATTTTCATGTGTCATCATTAGATCATTTTAAAGTCTTGGGCTAGTTCAAAAAACATTATAAGTAAAAAAAGTTTATAAGTCCTTTTAATGCCCCTGGGCTTTAAGATTGTGCCACATGCAACAATCTTGGAAATCTTAGCTGATGGAGAGTTAGTTAAAATTTTAATAGTTCTAAGTCCTTAAAGCCTTTATAAGTCACCACATGGTAATGTCTTAGGATCTTGGGACCATAGAGACTTATTCAATAATCTGAAGTGTCTGATCCCCTGAGATCTTTAGAAGTCATCATGTGGCAACATTTTAGGAGCCCAGAAACTCAAATCAATATAATAATTAGTCAATGGGATAATATTCCTATGGAATCAAGGTCCCAAGAGGCCACCACATGGTGACTTATTGAGAGCTCAAGACCATGAAGATAAAAACCAATTAAAGTAGTGATCTTAGAGGTCTAGCTTATTGGGAGGATGTGACGAGGAATCATCCCATGTGCCCAATCCAAAACCCCATCCTAGAAAGGGGATACCATGTGGAACCTTGATGATGTCATCATCCCATTTATCATAAGGTTGATGGAAATCTACCTACCACCATGTTTTATACCCTAAACCTTTAGGCCAATAAAGATATGCCATAAATAACTTGAGAATATTAAATTTGATGGTCATCTTAATTTTCAAAACTTTCAAAGGCTTTAAAAAAGTGTTGATATATTAAATGCTTAATTTCCTTTGGCTTAGTGGGCTTCATGATGACATTGTTTTATTTTACATACTTGAACTAAATTAATGATGGATATGTATGTATTTTATTCATATGGAAAGGATTATGTTTGAATTGAAATCTATTTAATGTGAATGGATGTGTCCAAATAGTAAAATATTCCATTTGTTTCTTGCATTTGATCTAATTTGGTTGTGTATTATTTATTCATGATTTAATCATTTAAGTGTTATTTCCTTTTTTTTTCTTCGATGTATGCTTTGCCATTTCATTTGATATTTCTAGGCTCATTTTTCAATTCAAGTCATTAATTTAGATGTGTGTCATTAGGGAGCCTAGACCCTAAGTCAAAACATAATATAGAAAATACAAACCTAAATTAATATAAAATATAATATAATTTTTTAATCATGAAGCACAATTAAATATGGAGTAATTAAAGGTTAGTACGCATTAACAAAGAAGATACATAAGATGGATCCAAACCAATGAGAAAATGATAAATGTCAAATACTAGATGGGTTGGTGGATCCTAAAGTAATCAAATGGTAATCAAACAATGATGGTGTGGCTTTAAACTAAAAATCATGGGCATGCCCATATATATATATATATATATATATATATATATATATATATATATATATATATCATAAAATCAAGACCCTCAATTATATTTCTTTAATCAATAATGAATGTTTGTAACTGCCATGTTAATGGGCTGAGTTGGCAATCAAGGGAGGTGGTTGGTCCCCTTGTGTATATATTATTTTTTGAGAGCCTTTATCTGAGATGAAATTTTTTAGGGTTAGTGTATGCTACACCTAGGTAGGTATTTATGAATTATAACAAATAAATATATAACAAGACAAACTTTGATTCATTTTAGTATTTTTTGGATAATCTCTCCCTTTCTCCTATTTTAGGATTATTGCTACAATTTTATTCTTACACTTGAATGATTATAATCATTAAATATTATTAATAAGCATGCGCGCGCGCACACACACACACACACACACACACACACACACACACACACACACACACACACACACACACACACACACACACAAGCTTGTTAAGAGTTTAAATCTATCTCATGTGCATGCATATAGTGGTCATGGTCTTTTTCTCTTATCTAGTCAATTTCCTAGGCTCTCATACCATCATAGAGTTAAAGTTGTGTTAGGTTTGACTCAACCATAGATTGGTTTCAGTAGGTGTATTCAATCAAACATTATAAGGAATATTTCCATCTTAGAAATATTTTTATCTCTTTATCCCCTATTTTTTATTTTATTAATGATGATTAGTTAATTTAGGTTGACAACAATCTAAATATTCATGTTAATCTTGGTTTCTTAATTATGTTTGTCACTATTTAAGCATTGATGAATATATGCATGTGATAAATATATTTGGAGATTAGTTATTTAATTGTTTTTATTATCTTAATAATTAATTATTTTAATTTGAGGTTAGGCCCTATGAGTACTATCCAGGGAACTTCTTACCTCTTCCTTAATGTCTAAATTAAAATTATTGTAGAGATATATTTTGTTAAAAAATCCCCTTATAACATAATTATCACAATGAGACAAGTGAGATACCTTATGTACCAAAACATGGTAACCAAGACCTTGGGGAGATTTATTCATGTGAGTTTAATTTTAGGAGAGATAGGGGTTAACATCCCTTGCCTAATTATTGATTATGTCAAAAGACACATCAACATGAATATCACTAGAAGGAAGTCCCTTATGAACACAAACTAAGTCAGCTAAAGTTTGAACTAAGGCATTTTATAAATATTCAATTACACTAAACTAAACTATCCCTTAAACTAGAAAATATAATGATAAACACTCAATCAAAGTCTATTATGGACAACTTTGAGCTCCTAAAACTCACTGATCATAGAATACCAAAATGGAGAGCTAATAAAGGAAAAGAAATGGCTAAGCTTATTCAATCAACTGGTGATTAACCAATAGTTTTGAATAATAATATTTTTATCAATATGTTTATCATCCCCCAACCTATATTAATGGCTAATACCATGGCATGGCTTGGCCAAGATGGGTGTAGTGTGAATGATAGAGGGATTGTGCACTACCTACCAAAGAACTCAGACAAGTTTTGTCCTAAGTTCATAGTTAGAAGACCTCAAACAATTGAAGAACATATACAAGAATTAAAAGATTCCCTTATTAGAATATAGTTACAACATGAGGACATTACTTTCAGATTGTTTCCCTATTCATTAGAGGAGACAACTTGTACCTAGTACATAGGATTACCGAATAAGTCTGTAACCACTTGGTATGACCTAGAAATAGTCTTTGTGAACCATTTTAGGTTTCCTATCGACCCATTAGTCTATATAATCATTTTGAATCTATCAATACATAAATAAACAAACCAATGAGAATTTTCAATTCTCAATTTCACAAACTTTATCAGGGTTTAAAATACCCCTATATATTAGTGAAGGGCCCTACCATCTAAGCCTAATTTAGGGATTTGGAATTTTTGACATTAATGTTCCTTTGAAGAATCCAAATTGTACTTGTCTCCCTATCATTGGACTATGTTTAATATATTAACATAGAACACCCAATGGTACCTAAAGGATATAGAATGGGTGTTTTACCATATTTAGGATAATAGAGAGCCTATAACTAAGTCCCTTTGACTAATCAAACTCTTAGTCAAGGTACCCAATTAATAAACCCCATCTTGGGAGCCTTGTATATAAGTATAAACCTAGTGTATAACATAACACCAATAAACCAAATTCTTGGTAGTTAGTCATATGTTACTCTAAACCATGTCTTCCCATAAATGGCTAGCAATTAGCTTGTCCTAGTTATTAACAATAACACAACTACTATGCTACATACTAGTAGATATGTTGCATCTAGTAGAAACCCATTAGTAGTACACTCATTATTGAATAATCAAGATAATACCAATAAAATTTTTTAATCCATCATAGTCTATCACTCTAGCATTTCTAAATGCTAATGCACATGTGGTGAACCCATAACAACAAACTATGAAATAAATAAATGGTGGCATAAACCCCAATATAGGAAATTTGAGGTAAATGGTCTTATGCTTGTCCAATTATGTAATAAATTTGTTTATGTAAGGACCTCATAATTCAAATAAAAATGAAAATAACCCACATTATGGTAATAATTTCAATTTCTAATGTCCTAATAGGTAATGTATTACCTGAATTAAAAATGGGAATGTGCATATTCCTCTAGACATTGGTAATTAGAATAATAACAATGCTTCTCATTCAAAGAATTTCATAGAATTGGATTTGAAAACTTGTTTTAGAGTACATAACATAGTTGACCATGTAGAAACCAATTGTGCTAAGTTTATAGCTTCCTCTAACATCTTCCAAAAATAGGTAGATAACATGGAAATAGTGCCTACTCCATGTGAGAACCCAAACTAAGGTGGAGGAAGCCAAGTACAAATATAGTATTAGAGACATATGAATTTACATTTGAGGATTAAAATGAGACTAAATATAATTTGGATGAGATCCACACTTTTAGATAGTTCCAAATGGGAAATAATTATTAGCTTAGGAGTAAAACTGCTAATCTATTTACCACCTCTACTCCTCTAAGTAACACTCAGGTTCTAGTTGATGTGAAATAAAACAATAATTATCTCCAAATTAAATGAAATCCCATCCCTTATCATCAAAAAAACTATATATTTCATACTTCACATAGTAAACATCAATAACAGGCCAAACTTGGCTATGACATGTGGAATATTTGAATAAAGCCAAAGCTAACATTATTATCTTTGAATTTATATAAATATATAATCAAAGGAAGATGCTTTTGAATTTTTTTCTAGTAATAAGGGGGAAGAATCTATGAATTTTTTTGATTCACATATTGATTTATACAAGGAAAAAACTAAGACTCCACCCTTTCTCCTAATAGATAAAATCTCTGGTAATAACTTACATAATTATTTGGTTGATTCAAGTGCCTTTGGGAATGTCATGTCATATGATATTTGTCAATAATTGGGTATTAGACCTACCAAGTCTAATCAAAAGTTAGTCCAAATGGATAAAATAGAGGTGAAGGTAGTATGGGAACTAAATCATATACACATACAATTGGTCTTGGACCCAAGGATTAAATAATTCATTAATATCCAAGTGGTGGATATCTCAAATGCCTATATCATGTTATTGAGCATAGACTACTCAAGGACATTCAATGATTATATGGAAATGAATATTCCACACATGTGGCTACCATGGCATGGTCTCCTAACTAGATCAGAATCAAGTGAGAATTGAAGATGGCACATATGATCATGGATTATAATAAAATATACTATATCCTCTATAAATTATCTAAAATGAGAGTTTATTCACTAGATAAAGAAGAAAATGAGACTCATGGTAGCCTATCTATTAATATGCTTAGTGTTTAAAAAATGTATAATTAGAGGAATTAGACCAGTTAGATAAAGAGGACTTCTATTACACCTCAAATATGGTCTCATTTTTAGAATGTAACACAACCTATGAGAATTTGAACTCTAATTACTTAAGCAATAATGAAGAGTTTTTATGTTATTTATAAAATGCAACAACCACCCTCGTTAAATCCATTCTAACTTCTCCCATGGAAGAATTATCCACATCAAATTCTAATCTAAAGGACCCTAAAAATTTGAGAAATATAATAGGTTCTCAAACAAATATGAGAAAATACACCAAGAAGTTTAAATTACATCTGTAATTCCCTTATGAATACCACCAACATATTGGTGATATGACATGCTATGGCATAGTAAAATTAGACTTGTGGACATTGAAGTTAGATGGTTCCAAGTCCAAAAATAGATGTGGTGCTGGAGTATAATTTGTTAATCCAAGGAGAAACTCATATATAGTTTCATATCAATTATAACTTGTAAAAACAATGTGGCTGAGTCTGAGGTGTTAGTCCATGGCCTTCAATTCACCATGGGGAAGAAGGTGAAGAACATTAGAGTACTTAGTGACTCAGAATTAGTGGTTAAATAAATGAGTAACTAGTATTCATACAATGTTAAGTGTTTGTTAAGATATAAAAACTATTTCTAGAATTTGATAATATTTTGATGCATTTGGTATCCAAACTCTACCCTAATAAAATAACTACATAGTAGCTGCACTAGTTATTATTGCAGGTACTCTTGAGCTTGTTATTAATTTGAGAATGAGAATATTATAAATTAAGTTGTTAGTCTTTGATAATATTAAAAAATTTCAAAATTTTAATTATTATGAACACATATTAGACTTCATCACCAATATGAAGTTATTTGCTAATCAAAATATTGATGAGGATGGTTGAGAAGATTTTGAGCTAGATGAGGATGGGACCATGGATATAAAGACAATCAACATACACAAAGGATGTTCTCTCACTTGAGAGGATTTTTAACATGTATTATCAAAATTAAAAGGATAATTCAACCCATATTAAAGGCATGATATATGATCATTGTAACATGGGTGATGAAAATTATCCTAAAAATGATACAAGAGAAATAATAAATGGCACAATCCCTCAGATTTCAGATATGTGATTACATGGAGCTATGAAGATATAAAAGTATTCAAAACCTCCATATTAATGCACACCATCCCATTAAATATAGGATTCATTGTATTTAGGTAGAGATAAAGACCATTTAACCCACTACTAGAGCCACTAATCATTAAATAAGCGATAAAATTACTTGTATTAAGAATCATATTTACTAATAGGTAATCCACATGGGTTACAAACTTGGTTCCAATGAGGAATAAGAGAGGGGAGATAAAAAATTGTGTTTATTTCCTTAATTTTAATGAGGAATATAAAAAGGAAAATTATTCCTTACCCTCATTAGATGAAATTATATAAATTATGAATGGATCTCAAATGATGTCCTTTTTGGATGGATACTCCAACTATAATCATGCAGTAGTCAGCTACGAGGATTGGATCAAAACTATGTTAATGACCAAGTGAGGTACCTTCAATTATAATTAAATTCATTTTAGCCTCATCAATATTGGGGCCAAATTTCAAAGGGCCATAGGCATAGCTTTCAAATACCTTATGGGAAATTATATTTTGGTATACATGGATGAATTGATAGTCTTCTCTAAACATAAAAGGTGACCATATCAAATATTTTATGAGAGTATTTCAAAGATGTATAGATCATGGGATCTCAATGAACCTAAATAAGTGTATATTTTGGGTCATCTAAGGGAAATTATTGGGTCATATCATTTCCAATCAGGGCATAGAAATAGATCTTGATAGAATGCAAGCTATCCTAAAAATTCCATTGCTTAACACGAAGGAGATAAAATAATTTTTTAGAAAGATCAAATTCATGAGCAATTTCATTTATGGATTCATATATATAGTTATATCATTAAATATCATGCTCAATAAAGATGATAAAAAGGAGTGGAAAAGTGAAGCACATGCAACCTTCACCCAAATCAAAGAGATAATTATGCACACAAGAAAAGGGATGGAGATGAATGAGTTATTTCATTTATGATTTCCCCTTTGATAAATGTAGAATTAAAGTACACTATGATGGATAAATAGGCCTTTTCACTAATCAATGATATCAATAGATTCCAACATTACATATTAAATATTAAATTCTTCATTGTTGTGCCTAATTTAGTAGTTAAAGTCATGTTAATGCAAAATAATTAGGTGAGCAAAGAGGCAAGTGGATGAATATACTTCAAGAGTTTGACCTAGAAATTAAATTAATGATTATTGTGAGAGGATAAATACTCAACATAAATATATCATAATTGGATATATAAATCACTTGCCAGAAATATAGGACTGAATACATCACTAATGATGATTGGTATAAGGAGGTAGTCCATTATTTAATTTACAAAAAGTTCCCCAATCATTTGAGATTTACACAAATAATGGAATTTCACCTAAATATAATCCACTTTATGATTAAATTTGGTGTGATATATATAAGGAAACACCAAGGCATTTTTCTAAGGTTTATTAATAGAGATGAAGTAACAAGTGTGCTTAGTGATTTTCATGGAAAATATGAGATTGGGTGTGGTTCAGGTGATACCACCACCCAATAGATATTTAGAGTAGGTTATTACTAGCCATATTTCTTAAAAAATACACATTCAAATGTTTCTAAATTCCATACATGTCAAATATCCATGCATAGAGAACATAACCCAACAATGCCTCTAATACTAGTAGTTGAATCTTGACCATTTACAAAGTGGGTACTAGATTTAGTGAGGGCGATAAATGAAAATTCATCTATATGACACAAATTAATTATCATAGAAATGAAATAATACACTCATTGGGATGAGGCTCAACCATTCAATAATTACACTTCTGACATAGTATGCACTGGTATGTGATAACAGACCAACTTTTTCCTCTTTTTAATTATTTTAATGGGCATACATTCAATAGGTAATCCTCAAATTCTTTTATAATTATTAGCCACAAGGAAATGGAATAATTGAGTACACTATAATAATTTTATAAACATAAATAAGAGGACATTGGAAAATAATCATAAGAGTTGACATAATTTCTTAAAATTTGCATTATGGGCTAATAGAACTAGAATTAAAGTATCTCTAGCCACTTCTCTTTACCACTTAGTTTATGGGAAAAACCCTATTTTTCCATTTAACTTAAGTATTCCTACCTTACAATTTGTGATTGATTATTTGGGAACCAACAACTAGGTAGAGGCATGCTTCTTCAACCTTATGCACTTAGATTATCAAACATTGGTTTGAAAAATGATCTAAATAAAAATAATTTTGGGTCTAAAACCTTGTACTTATGTGGGATAAGGCTCATTAACAAAAGGGACAACATAGAAAATTTTATGTTTTATGGCTAGGTCCATATCTAATCTCTAAAATCTTGAGTGAGAATGATTTATACCTAAGGTGTTTAAATGGTGAATATGTCTCATTACCCATCAATGGAATATTAGTAAAACACTACTTATAGGATCGAATGATCTTGTAACACCTTGTAAATAGTTTATTGGTTCTTTTTGATTTATTATTTACTTTTCTTCTTGTCCCTTATTTTAGTTTAGGTTTGCTTTCATTACTTTTTGTTTGTTTTCTTTACTTTTCAATGCTTTGTTTAGTTATGTGGTATTGGTTTTTGAGTTGAACCTATTTTTTTGACTTGAGGGTTTCCACTCCTTTTTCAAAATTTAATAAATGAGTGGCTTGTATTTAAATAGTACAAAATGACACTCATATGAGTAAAGGTGAAAAATATTATTTGAATGCTTGTATAAATGTTATGTTCTCTTATAGTTTTAGAATTTTGAAGGCCAATTATTTGAAACAAAATATGTGGATTTAGAAAGGCCTCTTTTCTTATTTAAAGACCATAAAATGCACTAAATGAAATATCTAAAGAAAGAATGCAACACTACTTTAATTTTAATTTTTATTATTCCAATGAGCTATCTAATTTTCCCTTAAACCCATGTCTTGGTCCCAAATCTCCACAAATGGAAAAGAAAAATATATTTCAAAATAAGTTAAACTAAAATATAAAAAATTAAATATTCTCCTCAAAAGGGTGATCTTGTCAACCTCCACCATAGGATTTCTAACCTTGTTGGTAGTGGATCAAAGCCTTTATAAGGGAATAGAGGTATCTATATTAGGGCTATAAAGACCTAAATAAAAATAGATAAATGACCATGTCATTCCCTCATAAGTTAAATTGTAAATTTTATCCTTTTTTATAAGTTCTTATCATTTGGGAAAATCTGATTTATTATGTGTGCATGCAAAATAATTGAAATACATAGATGGTCTTTAGGTGGAATTGTAGATTAGTATGTCATGTGTTGAAGTAGAATTTGTTTCCTTTATGTTTAGATTTTTACTTGGATTATTTCTTGCATCCAATGTTTGTGTTTGAATGAGAACTTGAGATTTTGAATTCTCAAGATACTCAGGAGTATCTCCCAGTAGGAGTCACCATTTATTGTTAATTTCATAACATGCCCCATTTTTAGTCTAAAAACAAGGACCCTCTTTTTATTAATTGATCTAAATGTTGTCACATTTGGTCTAAAGGACATTTCACATTTGAGAGTGTGTTTGGGAGTGGGATTTTACATATTTATGATTGACTATATATTGAGTTAATAAATTTTCAATTGCATGATTAGGCTAATAATTTTTTATGTGCTAGGTCTTAGTTTATTTTATCATTTGAATAGCCCATATATCTTTATCCTTTTAGGGTAGAATTTAGCTTTAGGTTATTCTAAGTTCATCTTGGTTGAGCCCTTATGTATTAATATTGAACCCCTTAAGCTTGAGTCACCTGAGTTAAACTCTACCAAGCTCTATGTTTTCCAAATCATGTTGAGTGAGATTAAAATGTGCTAAGTCTAAGCCAATCAAGTTGAGTCAACTATGACTTAAAAATCTGAGCTCAATGCTTTAAGCCATTTTTATTTGTTCCAAATTTTAGCCTTGAGTCTTTTGATTCCCCTAGGCCATTTCACATATCACCTTAAGTTCACTTTAAAGTTATGGGTTGGTTCAAAAAACGTTTTTAAATCCTTTTAATGCCCATAATATTTTATATCATGCCATGTGGCATGATCCCAATAACCTAAGCTAAATAAGAGTTAATCAAAATTTTAATAGTTCTAAGTCCCTAAAGTCTTGATAAGTAAACACATGGAAATGTCTTAGGAGCTTAGGACCACATATACTTATGTAATATTATAAAGGCTCCAATCTACTGAGAACCTTATAAGTCACTACATGGAAACTTATTGAAATCCTAAAAGCTCAAATCAATAAAATAATCATGCAATGGGATAATAGTCCTATGGCCCCAAAATTCTGAGAGGTCCTCATTTGGTGACTTCCTAGGAGCCTAAGACCATGGAGATGAAACCAATTATAGTAGTGAGCTAAAAGTTATGGATCACTTGAAGTATGACATGAAGCATCATCTTGAGTGCCTATGACAAAGACATAACCTAATGAGGGGTTATCATATGACACCCTGATGATGTTAGTATCCCCTTGAGCTTAAGTTATATGAGTGTCTACCTACCAACAAGTTATAGAACTTGAACCTCTAGGCCAATAAGGATGTGTCACGTAGAACTTGAGAAGCTTAAATTAGATGGTTGTCCCTATTTTTAAAATTATCAAAGGCTCAAAGAAAGCATTGATAGATTAAATTCTTAATTTCCTTTGGATTTGTGGGTTTCATGATGCCATTGTTTTATTTCAAATAATTGATATGAATTAATGATGGATATGTATGTGCTTTATGCATATAGAAATGCTTATGTTTGAATCAAAAGCTGATTAATGTCAATGTTTATGTCTAAATAGAAAAATATTTTTTTATTTATATAATTTGATCTAAACTAGTTGTGGTTTATTTATTCCTTATTCAATATTTTAAGTGTTTTTACCTTGTCATTTATTTAATTTATTCTTGACCATTTTGTTTGATCTTTCTATTATCATCCTTCAGTTTGAGTCATTAATTTGGATGCATTTCCTCATTAAGGAGCCTAGACTCTAATCAAACCCTAATTCAAAAAAGACAAACCTAGATTAGTAAAATGTGGAAAATAATTTATGAATCATGAATCATAAGGAAAGTGGGAGAAAGTCAAGGTCTATATATTGTAAAAAATAAGATACATGAGATGGATTCAAACCAATGATAAAATGATAGATGGAAAATATTGGATGGGATGGTGGATCCCAAAGCAATCAACTAGTAATAAATGGGTGATGGCATGGATTCCAACTATAAAGCATGGGAATGCCTCTATATCTATCAAAAAATTAAGACCCTCAACTGCATTTCCTCAATAAACAATGATTGTTTTTAACTAACCCATTAATGGGATGAGTTGACAATCAATGGAGGGGGTTGAACCCTTTGTGTATATATTATTTATTGAGATATTTTCTTGAGGCTAGAATTTCTTAGGGTTAAAGGATGTTATTCCTAGATATATCTTTGTGAATTATAACAAATACATATAGAAACAAATATACTTTCATGCATTTTACTATTTTTTAGGATAATCTCTCCCTTTTTCCTATTTTAATCTTGTTACTACAAATTTGTTTTTTATACGTGAATTATTATAATCACTGAGTATTATTAATCAAAACATATATCTTGATATTTGAAAATTTGTTAAGATCTTGAATCCATATCTTACACATGTATGTGGTGGTCTAGGTATTTTTCTCTTATTTAGTCAATTTTCTAGACTCTCACACCATCCTTAGGTTAAATTTATGATAGGTTTAGCTGAAAAAAAGATTATTTTTAATGGGTGCATTTAAGTATATGTTGAAAGGAACAACTTCCATCTCAGTAGTATTTTTACCTCTTTATCCCTTACCTTTTGTATTTTATTTATGTTGAATAAGTTAAAAGTAATCTGAATATGCATGTTAATATTTATTTCTTAATTTTTTATCATTATTTAAGAATTTTTAATATATTCATGTGATAATTATATTTAAATATTACTTTTTTTTAAATAAAAATGGTAAAAATTTTATTGAAAAATAAAGAAGAGCATTACAAGAAAAATAAGAGGTAAGAACCCCCAAGAAAAACAACAAAAGTAGAAGAACTAGGCACATTCCAAGTTAACCATTATCATAATCCTCCCTATCTTCCTCTAGAATTATTTCCAAATCAAAGTGGAGCACTGGTGAGAGCATCTCCCATTCCTCAGTACTTCCTCCATTTAAATGCTCGGATGCCCATTTCGCCAAACAATCCACTACCCTATTCCATTCACATGAAATATGAGAAAATGTAACCATATCCATGAGTGAGATAACCCTCAAAATATACTACGCAATCAAAGCCAATTGCCAATTAACATCCAACACTTTCTGCTTAATAAGTAGATTGATCAAAACTTAGGAATCTGATTCACAAATAATCCTATGCCAACCCATAGCATGAGCCTTCTCAAGAGCATAGAGAATAACCTGTCCTTCCATCATGTTGATGGTTTGTACCCCTTTAGGGACCACAAAGAAAATAATAACCATACCTTTAGAGTCCCTACCTATCCCTCTAATACCCACGAGCTTGGGGTTTCCCCTAGAGGAACCGTCTATATTGATCTTGAGAATCCCATTAGGAGGACGCTTCCACTGACCAACCCTATGAATATTATCCTTGGCCTACCAACCTCTCCTGACACAAGCCAAATTCCCTAAAATCCCCTAGAATCCTAGTCTCACCACCACCTTAGCATCCTGCTTAATTAAAGGAAGGCACACCTCACTCTTAGCTTACACCATCTCCTAAATTGCCCCCATGATTTTCTGCTAGACTTGTTGCACCATGTTCCTCTCACCCTAGAAAATCCACTGAATCCTCTTGAGCCAAAGTTTCCACAACAAGAAGATGGCCCCCCTAACCATACTTCCTACAAGAAATGTGTCATAGAGGGGGGTTTACCCATGCCATTCCAAAAATTGATCAATGAGAAAGCATGAAAATAGGGACTCTACCAAACATCCCACCAGAAATGCCAAATTTGTAAAGTAAAGGGATAGCAAAAAAATAGGTGAGTAGAATCTTCCTCGGCTGCCCCACACATAACACAAACTAAAGGACCTTAGAAGCCTCTCTTCTGGAGATTGTCCCAGGTCAGACATCTATTCCATGCCAACATCCAAATAAAGTAGTTACATTTTGGCCATGAGAATTTGTTCCAGACCTGCCTCCACCATTAAACTTCCCACCCTACCTAATCTATGAGATAGTAAGGCCTGATACCCTAAGGTGATTGTGTAAACTCCCTTAGGATTGGGAGACCAAGCAAGCTCATCATCCTCCTGAAGGGAGATATAATGACGTATAGAGAGAAGACTAGCAGCTCAACATACTCCTCATGCATCCCAACAAATGTCCAAGCCTCTAGATCCTTCCATCATGCCACCTCCATTTATCTACATGAAATATATGATTTAAAGTTGCTCACCTGAGACCAACCAACCTCAAGAAATCTCTAGCAAAGGTTCAATAAATTAGGGAACTAAGAGATAATGGGTGGATAACCATCCCATGAGTCAGTCCAGAAAAGAGCCTTGGACCGCTGCTTACAAATCCAAAATAAGCCTTCCTTAATAAGAGAAGCCCATTTTTTGAGAGTACCCCATATCACTGAGCCTTTCCCCATGAGGGGGTAGTAAGGAATATCACCCTGATTGGTCCTCGAGAAGTACTTCTAAGAGAGAATTCTAGCCCAAGCCTTGTCTTATTTAATGCACCAATGCCAATAAAGCTTCACCGCTAGAGCAACACCATTCAAGTCTGACTAACTTAAACTAAAACCCCCATATTGGTTGGGGCTAAAAATAACCTCCTAATGAACTAGACTCCATTTGGAGGATGTCAGGCTACCAGCCCATAAAAATTGCCTAGCAACCAAATCAAACTCCTTAACAATTCGCAAAGGGGAAACCTAGAGCATACATTTATATATGGGTAGAGCCTACACCACTATTTGGATTAGTTGAACATAACTAGCAAAATATAGCCACCTGTGAGTCCAATGATTCACTTTCACCCAAAATTTATCCAAAATATTCTACCAGGACTCCCTGGGTAGACGACTAACTGAGATAGGAATACCTAGGTAAATCAAGGGGAGAATCCCAATCTAAAAATTTAGAGTTCGAGCAATCAACTGCTAGGTGGGGACTAGATTATTGAAGAATAAGATGGATGACTTGTCTTCATTAATCATTTATCTTGAAGTAGTTAAGTAAACATCCAACACCCTATGCAAATTAGTTGCTTCTCTCATTGTGGCCATGCCCATTAGAGCAGTGTCATCTGTGAACTACAAGTGAGACTATGTTGACAATTCACCACCCCATTACTAGCCTTGAATAATCCCACCCTCCTAGTTCCTTCTGATCATCCTCCCCAAACCTTTAGTGAGGAGAAGAAAAAGATACGAAGACAAAGGATCTCCCTGTTGCAACCCCCTAGAGGCACCAAATAACTCTTTGTGTTCCCTGTTAATAAGCATCGAGAAGGAAACTGAGGTAATGCAACTCATGACCCATTGAGTCCATTCATCCCCAAAACCAAAAGCACTAAGAATCTTCCACAAGAATGACCACTTGACCCTATTGAAAGCCTTATCCATATCCAACTTAATAAACATCACCTTATCTTTGGAATTGGCCATGGAGTGAATGGACTCAGCAGCTATAACAATACCATCCAAAATTTGCTTTCCCTCCATAAAACCACTCTCCTCCTCAAAAATCATAGCTCTTAGCCTTCTTTTTAACCTATTAGCAATAATCTAGGATATAATTTTATAAACAACATTGCAAAGAGAGATGGGATGAAATTGACTTAGCCTATCAGCTCCTTCACATTTGGGTATGAGGGTGAGATAGGTCACATTTGAAGCCTTAATAATTTTCTTATTCTATTGAGATTCTTAGACAACTGCTAAAAGGTCCAATTTGATAATGTCCTAGAATTCTTGGTAGAACTCAATCGGGAAGCCATTAGGCCCAACTGCTTTCCCTTTTTTCATATGGACAATAGTCTCCTTAAGCTCCCCAAGAGTGATGTCCTTCATTAAAGTCTCATTCATTTCATGCATCACCAGGGGTGGAATACAAGAGAGAAATTGAGCTTCTTTCGGTGATTCCCCATTTGCATCTTCCCTAAAAAGAGAGGAAAAGTATTGCACCACCTCATCTGACATTGTAGGGAAGGAGTTAAGCTACTCACCTCTTTCATTGATCAGGACCAAAATAGAGTTGCCATGCCTCCTGGATTTAGACAAATTAAATAAAAAAGAGGTATTTTTGTCCCCTTCTTAGAGCCATTCTATCTAGGCCTTTTTCTTCTAGAACATTTCCTCCTGAAGCTCACATTCTTCTAGAGCTTTCACAGCCTGGGCTTCATCTTGAAGCAATTCTTCAGTCAATCCTTCCTCCCTTATTAGTCTCATGATACCATCTAGCTTAGCTTGAGAAGTAGCCTTAGCATGAAAAATATTCCCAAATCATTGATGATTCCACCATTTGAGCTTATACTTCACATACTATAATGATTTAGCAAAGATGTACATCGTCATACCATGGGCAGGCCTACCCCACCTCCACCAATTGGCCACACACTCAAACAATGACTAATCCTAAAACCACATGAGTTATAATCTGAAGGAGGAAGAGTGAGGCTGATAAGTTGAAACACTATTAAGCTTAATAGGTCAATGATTATATCCTCTCCAGTCCATAATTTTAGACCCTATAGACCACATACCACCAACCCAATAATCAGAAACTAGAAAATGATCCAATCTCTCAGCAATGTAGTTCTTCCTAGTCCTGTGATTATTCCATGTAAACTGACCATTACTAGGCCTAATGTCAACTAAATTAAAAGTGTCAATATAATTACACATAAGCAAAGTAGAGGGGTCCATCCTTTTCGTACCATTATGCTTTTTAGCCAATTCTAAAATAGCGTTAAAATCTCCAGCCAAAATCCAAGGTTGGAAAGGAGCCAAGCTATGAACAAAACTGATATGTCCCCATAGGGAGTGTTTACCCCACCATTTGGTAGGGGCATAGATATTGGAGAGGATTATGACTTCCCCCATCTCAAAATTGGAAGCAATCATAGTAATGGTGAACTTAGAAGATAGCCACCCTAGGGGACTGATCTTTTGTGGGTTCCAAAAACAAGCTAGCCCTCCTAAAGATTTGAGGGCCCCAATACATTGAAAATCCCCTTGCCTTCACAACTTAGGTGTGAGGTTGAACATAGATTCAATTTTAAGCTTGGTATCCTATAGAAAAACAACATTAGGTCTTTGATTTCTAATCAAATTATGAACATCATTTTGTCTAGGGTTGTTGTTCAAGCCCCTTACAGTCCATGATAGTATAATCATTTTAGGGAATTCAAAAAGTGAGCATCCAGAGTCTTTACTGACCTTGAGTCCACCAAAGTCTCTCCCATTAATTTAATCTTTTCAAGGTCCTTTTTTCTACTAGGCTTGATAGATTTCTCTCCCATCCCTTCTTGAGATCCCTTTGCATAAGTCCCAAATGAGGAAAAGATTTACTACTCCTTACTACCCCTAGGTCCCCAAATTTCCTAGTGAGAGGTAGATTTCCATATTTTCTAGAGGGTTCAACTGAGGAAGCCAACACTTCCAAAATCATCATCTTCTAGTCCATATCCATGTGCCAATCTACAACATCTTGTGGTTCAATTACAGCACCTGAAACAATGGTCACTTAGGTTGGGCTCTCAACCACCTGATTTAAAATCATCAACCCTGGGTTCACCTCCTACTGATTAAGATCATCTAATATTTCAAACCTGTTAAATGAGTCATCTACTTGTATTTCCTTTAAGGACCATTTTTGGCCCTTATTTCTATAACAAACTTTGACCGGGACAAAACCATTGACTTTAGGCACCTCACCTAGAACAAGGCCCTTCCCTTTGTTAGCTCCAGGGGGATTATGAGGAGGTTGAGTAGGTTGAGGTTTAAAGGATTTTGATTTGGGACACCATCACTAAAAATGACCATAAGCATGGCAAAGACAACAATAGAAAGGAAGGGTTTCATAGTCCAACTGTTGCACCCAAGTAAAGGGTCCCACACTCATTTCCATAGCATCAAGAAATGGCTTGCTAAGGTTAATTTCAACACAGATGTGGGCATAATACATTACCTTTTTCCCAAGGATTGACATTGAAGAGCTAATTGGCCTTCCCAGTAGAGATACAAACATCTATAGAGTGTCTTCCTGACAACATTCCACTGGAAAGTGGGGCAGATGCACCCACATTGGGACACAATTTGGAAACTCCTATGATGATATAAAACCTACATGCCATGGCTTGATAAATAGCCCCACCTAGTTATGGAAATAAGGGCCTCCAGTAAAGACTCTATTATAGTTAGATAGGTAAAAGTGACCATAAAATAGCTATTCACTAGTAGCGTAATGTCCATTTCCCCTTTTGGTGCCCACATCCTCTAAGCCCATGATTCTAGGAACTAGAGAAAAGTCATAATCCCTAGAAACTTACAATATAAGGAGTGTTTTCAATAGTACTCTATGTCTTCAATAATCATTTCTAGTGGAATAACAAGCTTGGGGCTCTCTTTGCATTGTTCAAGGTAACTTCTGACCTTGGGAAATCATGTACCATTGGGCACATCCAGACTATAAGAGCCTGAAGCCTATGAGAAGGGAGTGTTTCTAATAGTCCTCATACCTTGAACTGCATGCTGCAAGCCAAGCACCACCTGATAATCTAAACTAGAAGCCTCCCCTTTCACACCTTCCTTCTCCCTTTTGTTCATCACTCTACTTCCAAAATCCATCAAGATGGTCTATTTAAAAATTATTTATTTACATGATTTTCTTATGTTTATAAGTTATGATTTCCAATTGTGGTTAGGCCCTACGAGAACTCCTCAATGTCTAAATTAGAGCTATCAAAGATATATTTTTTTTTAAGCCCCCTTGAAATGGAATGTTAAAAATAATCCAAATTCTTTACCCTATACATTAAGACTTGGTAACCAAGACCTTGGGGATATGTGTTTACATGAATATCATTTCAAGAGAGACAAGGATCAACAACCCCTGCCTAATTGTTGGTTGGATCAAAAGACACATAAAAAACTATCATCATTATCATTTTTTATTTTATTAATATTAGGATACTTTAAATATTATATTTGGTTTATTTAATTAAAAAATTTCTCATGAAATGGTCATATTTTTTTCTTATTCGAAGACTTACACTAGTCTCTTAGGGGAGAAGGACCTAACCTTATATTGTAAATTTTACTCTAAATTTATCGTGGATATTTAAAAGAGGATTTACTCATTCATGTTTTGAAAAAAAATTTGGGCCAATTATTTCCATCACTTCATGAAATCATGGTCAAATTAATATTTTTATTACTTATAATTAATAAAGTTACCAAATTAATGTAATATTATATAATAGAGTGATGGTGTGAGTATGGTTTTTGAATAATAGGGTTCCACAAACCCTAGATCATAATATATCATAACACATAAAGATTAATGTGAAAATACACTTTAAGGAAGTATTCTAGGATGCACTAGAGTGAGATGATGTAAATGAGATTGAACTTGGTGAAGAAGGCATGGAGGAAATCTAGAGTGGTGTATAAATTTCTTCAAATGTTGAGAAATCCTTTTCATTATGACATACTCAAACTGATAATCCTAGGTTATTTGTGGCATGATATTTATTAGAGATATTAATTTTATCCAACTGCATCCCCATGGGGAAAGGAATTACTACCACTGATAATAGAAACATTGTTAGTTGGTAGATTCGTAAGGAAGATCTAGTAAGAGTTGTACCCCTATCTATGGAAGGTATATTATTATAGATCAATAAAGACATTATTTGGTAGAATAAGGAATTTAATCACAACCTCTTGGTCCTCTCCAATCATTCCCTAATTGTAAAATTTTCTATAAAATGGCCAAAAATAGGAGTTGTCAAAACCTAGGTAAGAATGGAATGGGGAAATGGTGTCTATCTCAAATTTATGCCTAAGGGTTTTTTCATGGCCATCTATCCCTCACCTAAGAAGATTAAAGAAATTATGGATACCCCCTTTTGGTTTATGTAAATGGAAGGATTGTGGATTCAATAATGGTACCCAAATTTTGATGTTAATTCAACTAATAGTGGGAAGTTCCCACTTTGGGTCATGTTTTATGGTTTACCTATTGAATATTGGTATAGAAAATAACTCAAAGCTATAGGTGGTATTTTGGGTGATTTAATTTAGATGGATATAAAAAATAAATATGTAATATTAGATTCATATGACTCATCTATATTACCATTAACCTAGATCAATAAATTATGGAATGTATTCTCATCAAATCTCATGACCATGTTTGGGTACAAGTAGTGGATCTAGAAAACACCCCCTTTAGGTGCTTTAGTTGTAGGAAGCATCAGCACATTATGATTTTTTATCTCATTAATATTAATATTTATAACTCTAATTCCATTAAATATCTCTTATAATCTAATCTAAGTTCCTCTAAAGCCTTCCTACATAAGAATAATGGTAGCCATTTCTCAAAGCTTTAGGAGTGGATGTGTAGTGATTCTCATGGCTTGAAGGTTATTAAAATTGAATCTCTCTTGGAAAAATTGGATAAAAGGGTGGAACTTTATCCATCATCTCTAATAAAATGGTATGGCATGATTTCAAAAAAAACTAATAAAATTAAATCCTTTATGTAGTATTCTTCCCATGTGGGATCCCTTCAGGTCCAGGCATCAAGTGATAACTTGGTTTAGTTGGAAAAATATTTGTCTAATAGTGACTCTATGTAAAATAAGGATGATTATTTAGAATTGGATCTCAATTACACTAAAAATATTTCCATTTCTTAGATTAATTTTAAGCTTGCCAATCCTAATCTGGGGTTTCTAGGTAGGTGTGGTTAGACTTTGAAAATGGAACATATTAATAATAAATTATCAGAGGAAGATAAAACCCATTTATAAAAAAATATCTAAAAATTTAAGGTTGGAATTCCCCCATTTTTTTCATGAAGATAATCTAATATAACATTAGGGTCCTACATTCCCCTAAAAAAATACACATGTTCAAGCATCTAATGTTGTCTTCTTTTTCGATCTTATGTTACTCCAAGAAACCAAGCTAGACAGTGGGAAACTTTCTTCCCTTAGTATCTAAAGATAAAATAGGTAGAACGGTTGATTTTTTGAAATAATTGGTGATTATATAGGTTTATAATTTATATGGTCTCTATTATCCATTAAGGTGTAAGTCTTGAACAACAACTTGAACTGAAAGCTATGCATATTTTCTAATTTCAAAACTGATGTGAGCTCTCTTTTGTTCAATGTCTATGGACCATATTCACCTCTTCCCAAGAAACATCTATGTAATTACATTTTCACTCTCTTTCCTCTATTCTAAGGTGAAATTTTTATTATTTTGGGGGATTCAATGAAATCCTCTCAAGCTCAAAAAAGAGAGGTGGTTCTCTATTGAGTACACAATCTAAAATTGATTTTGGAAAGTTTATTTAAAATAACTACCTATTGTATATTGAGCCTAATAAAGGCACCTTCTCATTTAAAAAAAGGGATTAAATAATATATTATAAAATCTTTATCTCTTCCTTGAATCTAATAAGTGCCTCAAAATTCCCAAGATTCTGTAAAGTAATATACTTCCCATTTCTAGCTTGGATCATGCCCATATTGATCTCAAAATTTTGGTGGATACAGATCCTACAAAGTTTCCATTGAAGTTTTAAGTAATGTTCCTAAGGGACCCATATTTATAGACCTATTCAAGGATTTTTGGGTGAAGAATCCTCATCAGTCATGCTCTATAATGTTAAATATGGTGAAGAAGCTTCAACATGTTAATAAAAACCTCAAACAATGCAACATGGAACGTTTACCTTAAAAAAATAATAAATTTATTAGGTGAAAGCTAATCCAACAAAACATAATGAATTGGTCCTAATTTTAGGCATGGATGTAGAGTTGTATCTCAATGATAATTTCCTCTTATCAGATCTTGAGGAGTTACATTCTAGGGAGGAAGTATTTTGAAATTAGAAATCTATGGAAGGATGGTTGAAATAAGGAGACTAGAATAATGTTTTATTTCATAACATAGCAAAGGATTAAATAAATCTAAGTTGAATTTCCATTATTACCTCTTTTTATGGGGTATATATTTCCCTCATCTTTGATATTAAATTGGAGGTGGTAAACCACTTCAAAACCCTACGAGTGTGCCCAGATACCTCAATGATTTCTCCCAAATATAGGAGCCTAGAGAATATCCCTTAGATAATTGATGTTAAGCATAAGCAGTCTCTCTTTTTTCCTTTCTATATGAAATAAATCAAAAGGGTTTTTATTTCAATGAATGGCATAAGGCCTTGGGCCTTGATAGTTTCTTCACTAATTTATTCCAAAAAATTTGGGTTTTGTAGGTGTTGAGGTCACTAATATCATTGAATAATCCTAGGTTAAGAGGAAGTTGATCCCTGATCTTAAATGTATTTTTATATCATTGTTTCCAAAAGGGAAGCATCGTTTTAATTTCATGGAGTTTTGGTTGATATCCCTTTACAATATAGTTTACAAAATCATCTCTAAAGTGATGGATAAAATATTGAAGCCTTTATTGGGATTACTAATTTCCAAAGAGAAAGGAGGCTTTGTTCTAAGTAGAAATAAATATAACATAATTTGATCTCAAATAATAGATCAAATTGATTTAGTAGGGGTAGGGCGGATCTGATTCAATTCAAGATAGCTACAATATGGGAATTTTATGAAAGTGATTTAATTAGATATATAGTATATATAGTCTAGTAAAGTCAAGAGTCAATATCGATACAATCATAGAGGTGGCGGATGAGGATATTAAGTGAAAACATCTTATTTACACTCTATGAAACAATTATTCAATCCATAGGCTTATCTATAAGGAATCCTTATGGAGCATTAAATCTTATGCTTTCTCTCTACTAGTCATAAATATATAATGCTTATCAAACTAGACATCAATAAATCATGTGATCAAGTCAATTATAAATTCTTGATTAAGGTAATCATGCAATTTGGGTTGTGTAAAGATTGGTGTGATTTAGTCTTCAACTACATCTCTAAAGCTAAATTTTTTATCTTGATAAATGGAAACTCTATAGGATTATATGAATCCACTTAAGGGCACTGACAAGGTGATCTTATCTCCCCCTTTTTATTTATATTATTGGATAAATATTTGGGTCATGATATATATGGATTTAAAATGGGTGGTAAGTTAAGAGGTATTAAATAGGAAGATGTCTTATAGACTCTTACACAGTAGTAATTTATAGATGATGCATTCTTCTTCAGCTAGGATTTAGTGTAGGAGGACAACACCTGCAAAAGGACCCTTATTTAATATGAAGTAGATTCAAGTCAAAGTAAATATTATAATAAGTCTAAAATTATTTTTCTCAAATGAAATGTGTATATTTGAAATGTTATTTCATTTATAATTGGCTTCAAATAGGATCAGCTTCAAAGTAAGTACCTAGGAGTTCCTCTTTTTATTGGTGTTGGTAAAATTTCTCTTTGGGATGGTTTGATCACCTCTTTCAAATCCAAGATTTCCTCTTGGAAAGGTGAATTTATTTCTCTCATGGGAAGACTCATTATTATTAAATTATTTCTTAGTGTGATGACTATATTTCTTATTTTTGTACTTCAATCTCCTATCAAAGTGGTTAACTAACTAAATGAGTTAGTGAAAAACTTCTTGTGTCAAGGGGTGAAATATAAAAGGAAAGTTACCTTATTCAAATGGGATATTGTGTGTTTATTTATAAAGGTAGGAAAAGTTGGTGTGTAACCTTAAACTAAAAAATTAGGCTCTTAAAGAAAAGTTTGTATGGGACATGGTCTCAAATACTAGATCTCATTGGATCCATCTCCATGGATTCAAGTATTTTAGTGATGATAACCCTATGAATATTTAAAAAAATTATGATCCTTATAAAGGCTCAAACTTTTATAAATTTTATTTATTAGTAGGTATTTGATCAGGATCACATTTCCTATATGATTAATTCTTAGAAGAAGTTAGCTTTCTAGGATGATTCTTGGAATGGCTATACTCCCTCAGGTGATGACCTAAACCTTAAAACTACCTATCTATTTATAGATGCATATTTAGTATTGAAAGTGATTAATTACTTGGATCATTATTTTATTTGGGATTAATAGTTTGGAAATTGAAGAAGGTGTGTGATTTACTTATTCTAAATAAGTAAAGTGCACACTTGGACACTATCTTGGCTAAAAGGAAAATATTTATCAATTATAAGGATGATTCCCTACATTGCATTTGGGAAAAATCTAACTGATAATTAGTTAAATTGGAATATTATATGGATATAGAGATAGAAACCTCAGTAAGATGGGCCAAATTCCTCTATTGGAACAAAATTGATCTCCCCAAAGTGGGGACCTTTGTTTGGCTCACTATTTAGTATAGGATACTCACTTAGGATCACCTTTGTAATATTAGGTTCATAGGACCATATTTGTGTTACCTATATAGGTAGGATAAATAAAATTATTATAAAATATTATTCACCTACCCATTTGTCAAAATATATTAGGTTTGGCTAAGTGGGATGCTTGTCTAGTCATGGGCAAGACTAGGCTATCTCCTCTAGGCCTTTTCTTTTAGGATTTTGGGATCACCAAAAGAAACTTATGGATTATGTAAGGAATTATATACCATAATAATATGGTCTATTTTAAAGTAACATAATCAATATATCTTTGTGGGTAAGGAGTGCTTGTTGAAGATAGTCTTGAAAAAGGTAGAGATTTTGATTTCAGAATTGGTCTCTATCCATGATCATGGGATTAAAGGTAATATATCACCGTTGGATCTTAATATATGTGAAAATTGGAGTATTTTACATGTTCCCCCATTAATGGGACATTGGTTTTTATATTAATTTAGAACAGGAAAGAAAATGAAAATTAGATCCCTCCTCCCCTAGGCTAGTTAAAATTAAACTTTTATGGGGCCTCTCATGGTAACCATGGTTACTCATATTTAGGGTGTATCATCAGATATTTATATGGTTCCATCAACTAATAAAGTTCACTCAAAATTTTGAATAATAGTAATAAAAAATTTGAGGCTTAGTCCTTGGTCTTAGGAGTCAAGTTGGTTGCTCAATGTGGATTAGATAAGATGATTATTGAAGGTGACTCAAAGATCATGATTCATGTCATTCATAATAAATATGTTAAGTCTTGGGATATCAAGAACATATCTGAGTGGGTCTATCCCTATTTTGATTCATTATTGAATTGGAAGGCTCAAAATTGATATTGAGAAGTAAAGTTGATAGCTAGCTTTTTTACTAATTAGGGAATCTAATAATCATCAAAGTTGGTGGTTGACAATGTCGTTCATTATTTTCATTTTATCCCGTCATCCCCCTTAGTAGACATGGGAATTTAATCTCTTGAGTATAACATAATCCCATTTTTTATCCTCATTAGCATCATTCTCACTCTGTCATACTCATTCATTCATTTCCATTTATGACTCATCATCATGCTTTAGGATTATCAGAGGTTAGATTAGTAGTGGATGTATGGGAAATTATTCGGGTGGGATTATTTGAGTATGTGTCACATTAGGATTTATTTACCCTAGGATTCCTTGTCATTTAATCTCTACTCTATCACTTATCACTCTTGGATTTTACATCTACACAACATGGATAATCCATGGATTATGATAGTCGCTTAGCCAATCTTATGCATACAAGGAAAGAAGATGCATTTGGACTTGTATAGAGAGTTTTTAGAGTGTCGATTGCTTTGTGTATTTTAGGATCTAACTCCTTCAATCTTGAAATCCATTCAATTAATTTTGAGTGAGAAATTTTTGTTTTATATTCATAAGGTCAAGCCTAACTCTATTTAGGTTCTATTCTTTACTATTAATTTGATGCTACTTCTTGAAGACAAGCAATAGGTGACATATTTGGTGAATTTGTTTGTACAAATAGTTCAAAGGAGAGGCATTGAGGAAGAGGTGAATGAATTCAATTTAGGTATCAACATATTTCTCCCATTATATTATTATGATGAATTTGGGTTGGTTACTTTGACTATTTTTTGGGAGATTGAAGGAAGATTCATCAATATCTATAATTTATTATAACAGATTTCAGTAGCCTAGAATGATAATCTGGCATTGGTGGGTCAATGTTTCTTTATTATCCCATTGATGGAGGATGCCATGACTATTACAGACTTGGATTTACTCTTACATGTGAGGTAATATCTCATTATAATGGTGGAAACAAATGTTTTTCTCAAGGTAGTGAGTAGGGAAGAGGTGTTTGTGCCTAGTTGGGTCAAGGATATCCATTCCTCCTATCTTTAGGTCTCATTGTGCAATATTTATAAGTGGGTGGATTTTTTTAGTTGAGGTGGGTTGGTGGTGGTAAATTTTTGAACACTAGATATTGAAAATGTGGTGATGAGTTTTCAACTTAGAATCCATTAGCACTATAGGATGGGTTTTCAGTGGTGGATTTGGATATGGAGTTGGCAGAGGAGTATGTCATCCAATCTATGAAGGTGGACATAGAAGTTGAGCTAGGTAATCCTATGATAGAGATAGAATTGGAATCCCCCTCTAGGATCTAACTTATTTTAATTTTCATAGGTTATGCCATGTGAACATTTGTCCACCCTTGGGTTATTCCATGGTTCCCTATTTTATATAATTTCCTATTTTGATTTAGTTTTTTATCTTCACCTCCTTAGTGAGGTTTTTGGAAACCTATTTTGTCTTGAGGTTTTTTGGCCTTATGGTTGCAAGTTTGTGTTTTATATTTTTTTAAAAATGCATTAACATATGGGTGAGGGACCTATTAAAATCCTTGTATTAATCTAAAATAATAAAATTGCTAAATTCATCCTTAGATAAGTCACAATATTTTAATTATGAAACCAATACATTAAGTAATCCTTTTAATTCAATAATAGACTTTGTCTTGATTTTCATTTACTAATGTAAATCACATTAGTGAGGGTTTTATAATAGTACTCTTATAATTACATAGATGTTATACTTGATAGAATATTTGTAAATTTATAGAAGAAATTATGATTAAAAATTCAATTCAATTGGCCTATCATAGTTGATGGTTGGGATGATTCCCCAAATGTCCATGATTGCAATGTAAGGTACTAAGGGTTCATTTTGAAACAAATAAGTATTTTATTTCAATGGTTGGTTTAAATATTAGGTTCTTTAGATTATTGTTATGGAGGGGGGGTTTATTAGACATTTTTCTTTGAATTTTTTAAGGTGGATTTGACATTGTTTTATAATGTTCATGAATTGTTTTCAACTAGATTTTTTCATGTGTACCATTCCATCAAATACTTACATGTTCATTTAAGTGTGATCCCTTATAGAATTTTTTATTATTTGTTGAGTTGGGTATCAATTTTATGTTATAATGCAGTATCTATTGAAATATATACAAGTACAAAGGAATAGTTTGGATACAACCAGTACAACCTAATATAAAATTGATATATCACCCTAGAATGTATCAACACATGATAACCTAAAATATAATATCAACAAATAAAATTATGAAAATCCCACAATCAATGAAATGAAATTCAAGGTATATATCCATCGATGAGAACCTTTGAATTAGTTTCCATATTAAAATTTAATTTTTTTCAAATGTTCTTTAATGATTAGTAACCCATCATCAAGTCCAAATACATCATTACTATCACCATTAGGTGCATCATATTTAGGTATCAAGATAACATCAATAGGTTATTTTTCTCATATCTACTATAGTTTTCTAAAGTCTAACTAGGTCCCTCATTATTTAAATATTGAATATCAACTCTAATATAATAAAAACATGTTCAACATAAATACTATTTAGTAGATTATCCACCCTATAAATGGTATATTTGAGATTATACTCAATAAAATTTTCAACCCAGTATGAAATCACACCTTAGTAACCTATAATAAGTAAAGGAATGTCATGTGAAGATAGTGAAAAGGAATAATAAATTATGCATGAATAAACATTGTCATACTTTATATTTGAAATGAAAAGAGGAGAATAGGACCTTGTTTGATCTATATCCACATTAAAAAATTGACTTGTTACATTCAATCCTTTCCATAGTTGAGTAAATATAATTTATTTTTTCATCTTAGGTACTAATAATTTCATTAGGCATGGTATAATATTTTAGAGGTACCTTAGATCCTTCACATTTTCCATTTTAATATCATCCTATTGAAAACATGAATTCTTTTCAAAGATCCAATATTTGTAATAAAGTCAAGGATAGTGGGTACAAAGAAGAAAACCTATTTTTTGTAAGCTACCAATCAAAAACAAAATTATATATAAGATTGTAACTAAAGGTCACACTTTATTAATCTTTCTCTAGGTATTTTAGAGATCACTCTCTAAATACAATCTCTCCCCTAAGAGTATAGTATAATAGAATAATGTTATTATACACACATAACCCCTTAGTTAGATCATAAATAACATAATGATCATCTTGGCTTCCATCTTTCCAAATTCATTACGAATTTATTATCCACTTAATTATTCGTGATCAAAATATTTCCCTTTTTTTTCATGGTGTTACCATTGGGATTTCCAACAACCTTGAAAATTATCCAAATGATAATTATAGTTATTTAGGGATGTTATGATGTGTGGTTAACTTATAAAATTATTTCATATTCATTGTTTAATTTATGCCTATGTAAACTAGGTGTTTTGTCATTAACAAAAAAAAATTGTATCATTACCTACAACCACTCCTCATTCCTTAAAGAATCCTACCAAGTGTGAATGATTCAATGGTGGATGTATTTAATTATTAAAATACTAAAACATACAATATATTTTTTTGACAGTGCAATATAATGTGACTATCTATATTATCCTACATAAAACATGGTGGGTAAGGTGAGCACATTGATCACAAATCTAGGATAAGTTGTATTACCAACCTTTCGATTGATAAAGTAAAAATAAACAATGTTCCTTTCACAAGGTTATGTAATTACATATTTTAGAGATGATGTGATGGATTTTAAACCATCCTCATCTATATACAATCAAAATTTTATCAACACAACCCCTTTAAACATTAGGTTAACTTCCCCTATAACACTTTTTACCAATTATTTCATCTTCTCTATTTTACACATATGGGTAAATATCAATCTTGATTGTTTCATATTCTTCTTATTTTTTATAGGTAACTTTTCCATCTTGTCTAAAATGGTTTATTCACATTTATCCACTCTATAGTAAAAATTTACCCATATTTATCCATCTACCTCCACTGAATTTCCTCTACACCTTATACACATAACCCTTTATTTCAAGTACAAACTTCTTCCATTACTTATGATATAATAAAATCTTCCATTATTTTTTATACCTTTAATATGTCATTAAATAATTTATCATCATATCATTCAAATGATATTCATTCCAATGTTACATATTCATATTTAATTATTGCACTATCATATTCTTCCACACTTTATTAAGTAGATAACACCATCAAGTTCGCATTCTCCCTTTCCTAATTTATTACATGGACTACTCCCACATATGAAACACCTTATAATCTTAATCCTCATGAAAATTCATCCACTACATTTATCACACCACTCATTTATATCTCACATGGGTTTCACTCTTCATATTCTCCTTGACAGCTTGTAAGATTTGTCCTTGACATCTTCATAAATCTTGTTCACTTCCCCATAATTATTCACTCGTTTAATCCATGATTCACCCTCTCTACATCTCAAATAAATATTTAGTTTCTCATAAGGAAAATCTTCTACCACATCATAATATTCCTCTAATACCCATTCTGAATATGCTAAAAACACATCTTCCCTCTTTTCCTCAACTTTTCCATTCACTTTTACTATATCCTTTTCTTCCTCTAATGTAATACCTCATTATTATTATTGACCCAATACTAATTATAAATATATATCACATAAATTTACTTTATCCTCCTTAATATTCACATTAAGGCCTTATATTTTTATTTTTTTCCTCTTCTCCCTCTTCCACCAAATCTTCTCTAATCAAATCCAAGGTCCTATAATTCCAATAACCCTTTCATCTCTTCATTTGTTCAAAACTTGGTGTGATATTATTAAAACATTTAATGACTAAGTGGGTTATGTCATACCCTTAGTATAGTTTGGTGAAATTAAATAATAATGGTTTATTATTTATTAACACAAAGAGAAAACCTTATGTAATTAGATAATAAAATTTATTTATTTATTATAAATTATTTAAATGATTATAAAGATGGATGGACCCATTGGTTAAAATTTTCACTTCCCTTCATCCAAATTATAAATAGGGTTTTACCCATATTATATTACACACTTGGTGAATTGGAAAACCTTCGATTGAATATTGGTTATTGAGTTATATTTGTATGTGGAAAATATATTACATTTTTTTAAGGATTACTTGAGGGGGGAGTGAGAATTTAAAGTATTTATATTGGGAGAATAGTTTTTCAATTATATGAATATCATATTTTTGGGTTTTTTACCTCTCAAGGTTTTTTGACGTTAATATATGTGTCATGTGTACATTGATCTATGTGGTCTGATTATTTTATGCTTTGTTCATCATTTACATTCTATATCTCATGTGTATGTTCATTACATATTATTGCTTCATGTATTCTATTATGGAATATGAGATTGAAGGGGTGTACAGGATTGGCAAGTAAT
Organism: Torreya grandis; assembly: GCA_037957365.1. Taxonomy (NCBI): domain Eukaryota; kingdom Viridiplantae; phylum Streptophyta; class Pinopsida; order Cupressales; family Taxaceae; genus Torreya; species Torreya grandis. The sequence continues at coordinate 100,444 of JARHVA010010637.1, read as the reverse complement.
TTATATTGAATTTCAAAGAAAATTCATTCCATCCAAGCATGTACGACACTAAGATGGCTTGGTAAAGGAAGTTTTTTTGTTTACCACTAGTGAAGGCCGTCTTCAACATTATTAGAGACTTTAATATTCATCCAAACATTATTCAAGCATTGTAAAATTTTTTATATTAACCAATCTTCCAATTCTAAAGACATAAGAAATTGAGACACCATTGTATGACATAGTATGGCTCTGTGGTATTAAATTATTTTTTAAATCATTGTTTTGGCCTCTTGTAAATTTTTTAAGCCCAAGAAGGTCATTTCAAGCTCTTAGAATGTTTCTCTCTTCACTTATGGAACCCCTATACTACCTATAAATTTAAACCATAGTTTTTGGTCAACAAAATTAAATTTTAAAAGCTTAGTTGACATAAACATGTAAAATCAAGAAGGTTGGAGAAATTTCAAAGTCCCTCATGGTCTTCATAATTTTTTATGAGCACCTATGATTCTATAGGAGAACCATTGTTTCACGGTCTACTTTGAAAGGTAAATATATATATTTTTGGAAATATTTATTAAATAAAATTTTTAATAAATTTATATTTTTCAAGCATTAATCAAGTGGCCCCTACATTATATAAAAAAAATTCACCTAAAAGATATTTTTTTATGAAAAGTTTTTTTAATTTTGTTTTTTAAATGTAACTTACATATGTATGTATACATTCATTCAAACATTTATGTATGTATGTATGTATGTATTTATAATTTGAAAACTTAGATTAACAAGGGGTTATATATAAATTTGTTCATTAATATTGTTTAAAAGTTTATTAGATGAGTTGACAATATTTATTTGCTAAAAACTTACATGTAGGGTGGTTTTGTGTTCAAAACCCCTAAAAGTAAATATTTTGATATAATTTTGACTTATTCAAGGTTATTTTTCAAATTAAATTAATTTCAAGTTCTTTTTTTTGTTTGTGTGCTTAGCATATCACATGCAAACCCTTCTCTAGTATCATTTTCTTTTGTGACATTTGACCTAGTGAACCTCTTGTCAACCACAGTCATGTAACTGGTCATTTTATAAAATTTGTTATCTTATATATGCATTTATGTGGTATATTTTTTATTTTTAAGCCTCTTAATATATTTTTTACACCTTTTAATCATAGTGTTAAATAGTTGTTCTCTATGTGACACTTATGACACATAAATTAGTGCATTTTGCTTCCATTTTTTTGTATTGTTTAACATATATTTGAAAAATTATTAATTATTTACACTTGTAATTTTATTTATTATCAAATAAAGTTAAAATTCAAATAAAAAATAGGTTCAATTTTAAGCATTATATAGTGTTATATTGCCATTTAAAAGGGAAGCTATATCTTTACCTAACTTTGTATTAGATAAATATCATATGCTTAATGTATCTAACTATAATATATGTAAAATACACATTAAAAAGTAATTTATGGCCCAAAAATTACTTAACATTATTATTGGGATGGGAAACCCTCATCAGGATGACATGTCACCTCTGAACTTTCAAATGTGTTTCAATAGATATCATAAGAAGCCATGTTGATTATCTTGTAGAGTGTTAAGGATGAATTCCTACTCTATATTGGTAATCAAGAGTCTCCTATTGATTATTAGAACTCCTTAAATCCATGCATGAGGGTACTCATCTCTTTAAGATAATTAAGATGATTCTTGAATTGCTTAGTACATTTATGAAGGGAAATGAAAAAGTTGTCAACTTTATTATTAAAAGTAAGAATATTAGAACTCATTTAGGTGGATGTACCTATAATATAATTCAAGATCAGTTTTTATATTTAATTATTTAGTTAAATATTCATGAAAATTTTCATAATTTTATTTCAATTTTGAATTTAAAATACTAAACAGAGAAAGATATCTTTGACATCACTACCCTATTAGCTCTTCTAATTCAAGAAGATCAAGTGATGTCTAATTTTGATTCTAAATATAATGATATTCAAGAACTTCTCACTCTTAATCATATTTATAAGCATAATAGAAGTCATAAATCTAACCCTGATTATACAAATGGCAAAAATAGAAATAATAAATTTGGAAATAATTGTTTTGAACCTATGATATCTCTTCTCTTTACTTTGTTAGTTTAGTAGTTTTTATGGATGCATATGCTTTATAAGTCATCCTGTGAGCATTTTGTTTAATCCTAAATTTATGGGAAGTAGTAGTTACTAAGATTATAAATCATATATAATTAAGTGTTGAGGCCATTGAAGGTATCCACAAATTATTTGTATGGAGCTTGCTCAAAGGAGGTTTCCCCCTCGAAGTGGTTTATGATCAATATAATCTATTTAGTGTTTCTATTTATTTTATAATTCTGTTATTTCATGCATTTTTATTGAATTATTTTAGAAAGATCCTCTTATATGGTATCAGAGCACTTTCCAGTGCCAATTTTTTTCTATAAAGTCTTCACTCTATTTTTCTACATAATACTTTTTCAAAAATAACTTTGTTCTATTGCATAATTTATTTCAATATTTTCTTGTAACATAATAATCTATTTCAGATTAGGTTAAAATTTTGATAGCATAACTATGGGAAGTGCTTGGGTGAAATCCATAAAACTCATTGTGAGGAGTACCATAAAAACCCCAAAGTAGCTAGCCTTTGAGAGAACTTACCAGTGAAATGGGCAATGATCCCTTCTTGATTGAGTAGTTCCCATTCATGAGAAAAACCAATAGCTTTCATAAAGAGATAAATCCATGACTAGAAAATTTATGGAGAGTGATACTCACTTAGATGACATTGGTGGCCATAGTGAAAATTTTAAAACCTTTAGGCAACCATTAAAACTTGGGGCCAATTTCTATCAATTTTTGAATATTTCCAGTAGACTCAAAATAATCAATCATTAGAGTATCCATAGACTATCATAGGACTTGAAGGTAGATATTTGATAGAACCTAGAATCTATAAACTATCTGTAGAGTCTCAGTAGACTTCCAAAGGACTTATCACTAGATAGAAAACAAAAAAAAGTGTATTTTTTTAATTTTTTTTCAATATTTTTCCATTTGTATCCCTGTTTATCCTCAAAATTTATCCAAACGCCTAAAGTTTCATTCCCTATATTTTCTTCCATGAGGTCCCATATCCCCATTCCACTCCTTATTCCCATAAATTATAATTTTCCTTTTTTTTGGGTTTTTCCATACTTCTATTTTTTTCCATTGGCCTCAAAAAATTTCCACTGTGTTCATCATCTGTTTCTACTCCTTTGTATCTCTTTGATAAATTTTGAATTTTTTTCATTTTCACTCCTAAAATTGCCCTTATTTCATCAATCATACTCCCCCTATGCAAAAAAATTATTTAAATCCCCTTTACCCCTTCCATTTTCACCCAAATTCAAAACCTGCCTTACTAAACATGTCTTAACTCTAGTTTTCCTATCCATTTCAAAAAAAAAAAACTTTTATTCAGGTCATGGTTGTAATCCAAATAGGAGAAAAAAACATGGAGGATGAAATTTCCACCCTGAAATCCCACATCAAAGATCTTTATGAAAAAATTCTCAGCCTCAGTCTTCAACATACCACCATGAACAATAGATGACATCTAAAGTCTTCTTCAAACATTGCATTTTCTTCTTCCAATAATTATCATGGGCCAAAGATTAATTTTACTTGATTCAATGGTATAGATCCAACTAGATAAATCTATTAGGAAGAACAATATTTTAGTTTGCATAATAATTTTAATGCCAACAAAGTTCCACTTGTATCCTTTCATTTATAACTTGAATCCCTTGAATGGTATCATTGGTATACCAAGGCTCATGATGAATACATATGGACTAATTTTTACACTCTCATATTGCAATGGTTTGGCCTTACTAATTTTTATGACTTTACTATATCACTCATTAAAATTTTCTAAATAATAATAGTGAGAATATCAAACTAAATTTGAAAAGCTAGCTAATCACATAGAGGGATTATCTGATGAATTCTTTAGGAGTTTCTTTGTTAATATACTAAAGGATGCAATTTGATCTGAGGTCAAAATGATCTAACCCAACATAATGATAGAAACCTTAGGGTTGTCTAAGTTGGTAGAGGACAAGATCATATCTCAACATTAATTCAAATATAATTTTGTTCCATTAAAAAATATAGCTCCACAATGCTCTCAAACAATTCCAACCCCTAGAACCACTCATATCAAGCATTTGACTAAAGTAGAGATGCAAACACATAGAGAAAAAGGACTATGTTATACTATGATGATAAATTCACTAGGGGACATCGATGTGTTGTGAAAAATATCTACCTATTGGATGTAAACTCTCCACCTGAACCTAAAGATTGGGAAGATGTTTAGGATACAATAGATGATCCACAAGAATCTCAATCAATTTTGGAACTTGCTTCTCAAGAATACCAACTAGAGATATCTCTCCATGTCTTACTTGGAGTCACCATCCCACAAAACATTTGGGTTAGGCATTATTTAAATAAGCTCCCTATTATAATACTCATTGATTCAAGTAGCACTCATAACTTAATTGACCCTCAGATCACCAAATAGACTAATTATTTTATTCATCTTTGCTCCAAATTTGAAGTCATGATTTCCAATGGGGGCACATTACCTTTCAAATAGAAGTGTCATAATGTGTGTATATTTATTGGATATTATAACTTGCACTCTAACATGTTTTCCTTACCCTTAGGTAGATGTGATGTTGTTTTGTGAATCCAGTGGTTACACACACTTGGACCCATCTTATGGGATTTTTCTAAACTTTAGATGTAATTTTTAGATAACGGGAAAAAACACACATTTAAAGGATTAAAACCTAGATCTCTTAACATCATAACTTCACATCATATGGAAAATATTCTTAAGAATAATTCACATGGTGTAATTGCTTAGCTCCATTCCTTTTAAATGTAATTGTTAATAGTATCCACTACTCCTTTTGACTTACAAACCATTCTATAATAGTATGCATGTGTCTTTGCCAAACTACTGAGATTAACACCTTCATGACTAGAGGACCACCATATTCAACTCCTTTTGGGAAATGTTCTTCCCAACATCAGGCCTTATCACTACCCATTTTATCAAAAGATCAAGATAAAGATGCTCATTTGATACCTACTATAACAAGGCATTATTCACCCCAGTACCAACCCATATTCTTCCCCAGTTCTCCTTATCTATAAAAAATATGGATCATGGCATCTCTACATTGATTTTCATGTACTTAATCACCTCACAATCAAGGATAAGTTCCTAATCCCTATTATTGATGAGCTTCATGGCACTCATTTTTTCTCCAAATTGGATCTTCACTTTGGATATCACTAGATCTAGCTTCATGAGGATGATATCCCTAAGATAGATTTTTACGCAGATGATGGCCATTATGAGTTCTTGGTCATGCCCTTTGGCCTCACTAATGTTCCTTCAACATTCCAGGCATTGATGAATAAAATATTCTAGCCCTAATTGTGTTAATTCATTCTAGTCTTCTTCAATGATATCCTCATCTATATTAAAACATGGTCTAAGCATCTCCAACATCTAGAGCTCACACTAAAACTTCTCTCCAACCATCATCTTTGTGTAAAATAGTCTAAATGTAATTTTGGCTAAGATGAAGTGGAGTATCTTGGGCATATTTTTTTAGCCCAAGGGGTTTGGGTGGATCCTAAAAAAATTGTTGCTATAACAAATTAGCTACATCTTCAGACATTCAAGAGTCTTCATGGTTTTTTAGGGCTCACTAGATACTATCAAAAGTTTGTCAAGGATTATGAGAATATTTTATCTCCGTCCATAACTATGTTTCAAAAGGATGATTTTACTTAGACACAAGTTGTTGAGTGTGCATTTGAAGCATTGAAACAAGATATGTGTACTACACCTATTCTAACTATGTCAAATTTTTATAAGACCTTCACTATCAAGAGTGATTCTTATGGTGATGGACTAGGTGTTGTTCTCCTCCAAGAAGGATTCCCCAATTCCTTCACTAGAAAATCCATTTCTAGCAATAATTTAGTGCTCTTTATTCATGAAAAGGAAATTATGGCCATTTTACATGTAATATAGAAATGGTGACCATACCTATTGGGTAATAATTTTTGCATCAAAAATGATCACCAAAGTCTAAAATATTTATTATAACAATGGGTCTCTACCCCATCACAACATAAATGGGTCAACAAACTCATGGGATGACTATGAGATAACTTATAAGATGGGTAAAGATAATATTGTGACCGATGCTCTATCTTACATAATTGTGGATCAAGCTTCCCTTTCAACTACTTCCATGCCTATTCCACGTTGGTTGGATACTTTATAGCAAGGGTATGTTAATGACTGCTCATTATCTCAAATAATTCAATAGTTGGCCACTAACCCCTCAATTTTACCACATTTTTCTTGGGATGGTGCTTCTTTATGATACAAGGGTCATCTAATGCTTTCCCAAAACATAGATCTGTAGTAGGTTGTATTCTATAAACTCCATACTTCTCCCTCCATAGGGCACTTAGGGTTTCTCAAAACTTATGAGAAGGCATGATGTAACTTCTTTTAGAAGGGAATGAAAAATGAAATTCAATAGATGGTGGCTAAATTTGATACCTACCAATGTAAAAAGGGTGAAATGACACTCATCCCTAGGTTGCTCAAACCCTTACCCATCCCTACCAAGATTTGGATAGATATTTATATGGATTTAATTAAGGGGATTCTTATATCTAGAGGTAAAATGGTGATCTTGTTTTTTTTTTATAACCTCTCCAAATATAGTCATTTTTGTGCCCTTAGCTAGCCCTATACTACCTCTACAATTACACAAATTTTCCTAGACCAGATTTTCCATCTTCATGGCATTTATTCATCCATGATCTTAGATCATGATGCAAATTTCACTAGAAATTTTTGGATAAAACTATTTAATGGACCAGTACTCAATTGAAGATGAGTTATAGGTATCATCCACAAATGGATGGATATACTAAAATTGTTAACAAATTCTTGGAAACTTTCCTCTATTGCTTCACCTCAAAACAACAACATTAGTGGGAAAAGTGGATCCCTCTCAAAAAATGGTGGTACAATACCTCCTATCACACTTAAATAAAAATGGCTCCATATGAAGTATTCTATGGTCAATCACCACTAGTGATCCTTCCATATAACCCCTATAGTTCATCAGTTCAACCAGTCAACATAATCCTTTGAACCTAAGATCAGATCCTCAGTAACTTATGAGAAAATCTTCATATGTAACAAAATTGAATGAAACAACATATAGATCAACACCATTTTGAGTGTACTTTTTAATTAGGTGATATGGTTTTTATTTGCCTACAGCCCTACAAGTATTCCTCCATAAAACTCAAAGGGCATCATAAGCTAGCACCCAAGTTCTATGGGCCTTATAAAGTTCTTCAAAATATTGGGTCAGTTGCTTATAAGTTGGAGTTCCCACATTCTTCTTGAGTTCACCCCATATTTCATGTCTCTTATCTAAAGAAAGTTCTTGGCATAAACACTAGAGTGTAGACTATTTTATGTGAACTTGATAATGAAGGATCCATTCTTCTTGATCTAGAGGCAATTTTGGATAGGTGCACATGCCAACTTTTCTCTTGTTCCATCTTCAAGATTTTAATTTAGTGACATGGAATGCAACCAGAGGATGTAACATGGGAACCACTATTTCAAATTTGACACCACTTCTCACATCTAAAGCTTTGAGGACAAAGATTTTTCTAAGAGGGAGGGGATGTTATGAACCCATGATATCTCTTATCTTTACTTTGTTATTTTAGTAGTTGTTATGGATGCATATGCTTTGTAAGTAATTCTGTGAGCATTTTATTTTATCCCACATTCATGAGAAGTAGTAGTTGGTTACATTAGAATTTATATATAAGTTTTGAGGCCATTTAAGTCATCCAAAAATTATTTATATTGAGATTTCTCAAGGGAGGTTGCGCCCTTGAAGTGGTCTACGATAAATATAATTTATTCAGTGCTTCTATTCATTTTATAATTATATTATTTCATGCATTTTTATTAAATCGTTGCAGGAGGATCTTCTCAATAAGAATCACAAATATAAGTTTAATGAGAATTGTAATTTGTGTGGTAAATTTGGTCATATAAGGAAAAAATTATATAAAAACTAAGATAGAGTTAATAATAAAACCTCTAAAAATAACAAAGGGAAGAAATCTAATTAGAACCATTATAAGAATCAAAATCATAGTCAAAATCATAATCGGGAACATAATTCTAATGTTATTACTTTTATATGATACCTTTTTTTATTTTAATGAGAATGAATGGATTTTATATAATGGTGCATCACACCATATGACTTACTTATCTCATATTTTATCTAATACTAGATATATTTTTGAAAATATTTACTTAGGAGATAATTTATTTTTAGAATCAACTAAGCAAGGAAATGCAAATTTTTTAAATATAATTATTAATGATGTTTTGTATGTACCTAAGCTTAAGGATAATTTTATATCTTATTCTCGAATTATGAATGATAATTTAATTTTAATTTTTTTAAAATATACCTTGTCCATTAAAAATCAATATAGTTCTTTGATTGTTGAAGTTGTTTAAAAGAATGGTTTATATAGTTTTTGCTTCTTTTGTATGTTATCTTACATCACATAGTAAGAAAGAATCTCAATTATGGAATGAAATATTAGGACAAGTTAATTTTAAAATTATACATGATGTATTATCATAATAATTTTGTTAGTATTCCTTCTATCTTTTCTCATATTTAAAATTTTGAAGGTTGCTTACATGGTAAGTAATATACTAACCCCTTTCACAAGAATCATGATGTGAATTCCTCACATCTTTTAAAATTGATTAATAGTGATGTTTTAGGATCTATTAAAGTTTTATCTTAATGGTTATTTGTATTTTTTTATTTTTATCGATGATTATACTAGAATTATCTCATCATATTTCATTAAAAATAAATTAGAAGTATTGTTTAAATTTAAAGAATTTAAATCTTTTATTGAAAATGATTATAACTTTTCTATTAAGATATGATAATAGTGGTGAATATATTAGTAAAGAGTATGATTATTTTTTCATTATTTTGGTATTCAAATAAAATTAACAACTCCATATTTCCCTTAGGAGAATGGTATTGTTGAAAGGAAAAACTACACCATTATTGAAATGGCTAGAATAGTGTTGCACTCTATAAATGTTTCAAAGTTCTTATGAGCAGAATCCATGAATAATGTTATGCATATTATGAATATAGTCCCTAATAAATATTTGTATATTTATACACCTTTATAAATGCAGTATAAAAATAAACCTAATATGGCTCATCTTAAGATCTTTGGTAGTCCTGCTTCCATATTTGTTCCTAAAGTAAAAAGAAAGAAACTTGATCCTACTTCATATTATTTTATTTTCTTAGACTATGAAGCTAAAACTAAATTATTAAGAGTGTATGATCCATATAAAATACAAAACACTAAGAATATAAATGTTCTTATTCTCTAAAAATATCTTTTTGAGCCCTTTGTGGAACCACCTCCTCAATGTTCTTTTTTTAATGAACCTAAATCCCATGTTTCTCCTTATGAAGAAAAAAATTACCTATAGGAAATTTATCCATATTTGGATAATTTAGAGTAAGAGGGACCCCTTTAATGTCATGTTCAAGCTAAAATACCTAATGGGTAGAATCCCTCATCTAGTCTTCTAGACTTGATAGTCTTAATAAATTAGCTAAAAGTCAACATTATTATCATGATTTAATGACTATGTATGAATGTGAACCTAGATATTTTGAGTAAGATATTTAATATTATAGATTTAAATTTTTTATTAAATATTATTAGAACACCTTAATTGAAAATCATACTTGAGATCTTGTCCCACCTCCAACTAAAGGCATATTATTTATTATAGGTGGCTTTATAAAATTAAATATAATTCAATTGGTAAAATTGAAAAATTTAAATTAGTATTATTTTCTCATGTTTTACTCAAAAACATGAGATTGACTATGTTGAAACATTTGTTCCTATAGAAAAATGAGTACTGTTAGATTACTCATTGCTCTTGCATCTCAGAATGGTTGGATTATACACCAAATGGATGTCAAAAATGTATTTATAAATTATGATTTAGAATATAAAATATATGACTTAGCCAAATGGTTTCACTAATCATAAAAAATAACATTATGTGTGTAAATTAAATAAATATCTATATTGTTTAAAACAATCTCCTCAAGCTTGGTATTCTAGAATCACTTCTTATATTAAAGAATAAGGTTTCTCTAACTACTATTTTGATAATGATATCCTTGTTAAAGGTTAAAATAATCATTTAATGTTAATTTTAATATGTGTTGATGATATTATGATTATTGGTGATCTAATTATTTTAATTCATAAGGATAATCCAATTCAAATATTTGAAATGATTAATTTTGACATTCTACATCAATTTGTAGGAATGGTTATATTTCATGATAATAATTAAAATACTGTATCACAATCTTAGTATGCATATAATAATATTATTAAGTTTAATATAATTTATGTAATCATGTAAAATTTTTAATTTGGTTACTTTATTGTGGCTAATGACACCCAATCCATAGGTCCTCTTACTTACTTGCACAACCCTTATAGGATTTTCTTTCACTAATTCCCAGTTATCCACAACCTTTCAGAATCAACCCTTATAGACCCAAGAAACTCTTTTAGTATTAGATCCATCCCCCTAGGTCTCATCCCCTTTGTAAAATAACACCCAACTTGGATAGGAGAAATGAAACCTAGGGTGCCCTATTTCTAGCACTGTTGTCCAAGTGCATATTTTTTTCAAACAATCATATTTCTTGAATCCTCATCTTAATTCATGTTAGAATAACATGAATTTTTTAACCCCTGATCATTAGATTCCATATAAAATGACATTAAAATTCCATTTAGAATGTTTATCACTCATTTACAAGAGAGAAGCAAGAATACAAACAAGTATACTCAATCACTTTTTCCTATTCTCTACATATAACCTTCCAATATTATTCTAAGCTTATTCAAAACATTATAGCAATCCCTAGCTATCTAAAGTACACCAATTTTTTCATCTAGTTAAATTTTAATACATAATTTCACTAATCACTTCAATGGGAGAACCACATTATCTTGATCCCTCCTCAGAGTATTGGTATGTAGGCAGTGTGCACACACACAAGGTGTGAAGTGTGTCCAACGTATCCTTTACACACTAACCCATTTTCTCTCTTTCCAAAATTTCCTATAAATTTTAAGAAAAATAGTTATTAGGGATTTTTAATATTAAAATAGATGTAAAATGAGCTTCATAAACTTTTGGGCTTCGATATTTCACTGATAGGGTAACACAGACCTATCAAGTAGAACCTAGAAAATTTAGATCACCTAGACAACAACACCAAAAAAGGAATACAGTGTTGAAAAATAGGGTATCCCACTTTTGGAACTCTTATCCAATTATAAAATGAAGTTTAAGAACTTGTTTCCAACACTATCCCAGTCTTGTACCTAAATTCTCAGACCCTATCTTAGACTAGACAACACATAATAAGCTAAGTCATATTTTCTATTATTTATTACTATTTTTTAAAAAGGAAAAAATACTATCTATTTACATAATTTAGTGGATTAATTATTTCACATTCTTCACTAATTTAATTTACTCTAAACCTATTTATTAATTAGGAATAAAACTCCATTATTCTAAAAAATAACTAAACATTTGGTGAACCCGACTTTGAATTTCAAATAAAAACCTTAAAAACCCTAGGGTAAATTATTTTTGATTTTTTTCCATAATTTACTAATTTTTATATACTTAAAAATAAAAAAATATACAAATTAATCTCAAAATTATCATATATTTTGTTAAAACCTTAGTTTGCACATACTAGGTCCTTTTTGCATACAAACACATTCCAAACACTAGGAAAAATATATTGCTAATTTTAGAAATATTTTATAATTTTTAATAAATTTTTTAAATAAAATTTCTATTTTTTTTTATAAATTCATATCAATATTTTAAAATTATCATACTAATTTTAAAAATTCATTCAAAAAACCCTGGTTGCATCAACTAGCTCTTAATTTTTTTCTAATACTTTTGCAATCCTTTTTTGAAAATTTTAGTTTCCTATCAAACTTATAAAATCAATTTTAAATTTAAAAATTCATATTATTTTGCATAAATATTTTTAAAAAATACTTAGTTGCATATAATATCACCTATTTGCTTATTTAGGTATCACCTTATATGTTTAGGAGCTCTGTATCCTTTTTGTGCAAATTCTAATTAGTTATTTTTAGGAATTTTCACTTTGCCTATTAAAACTTATTGCAAAACACTCAAACATATTATAAATTGTTTTCCTAGTTTCACAATGGCCCAATATATTAGTTTTGATGAAACTAATAAGAGATAACTTCAAGAACTCTTAACAAAACATCTGGATATACACAAGATGACATGCTTAGAATTCTACAAGAAGAACAAGAAAAATTGAACAATCTCAAACCATAGAGCAACCAATTGAAAATAAAACTATAGGGGCAACTATGTCTCAATAACCCCCTATATCAACGCAACTTACTTCTATGCCACCAATTACAGCTATTACATCCCTTTCTCTTGATGTGGTAGCCCTTGTACAAGAGATAAGATCTCTCCAATCCAAGGTGCTACATCTTGAGCAAGGTACCACTACACCTATATGAAATTAAAATTCATTTTCTCTTTTTCATACACCATTTTCATGTCATATTACTTATACACCTTTTCTACAATGTTTTTTTCAACCCAAGCTTACTCTTTATGATGGAAAGGCTGATCCAGAGATAGACTTGAGAGTGTTTTATGTAGCATGCTTGGACTATGTACCTAATTATTGGCTACTTACTAGGCTATTTCCATGGAGCCTAAAGGATTATGTTTTACAATGGTTCTATAGTTTACGAAATTAGTTAGTTCATGCATTTAATCCTTTAACTGACATGTTCTTAGCACACTTCAACATTAAATTTGGTGATAAGGTTTCATATGCACAAATTTCTCAACTAAAATAATGACCAAATGAGCATCTCATAGATTATATTCTTTGATATAAGACTGTCTTGGCTAAGATGACTAGTCCCATGGAAAATTAGGAGTTATAGGACCTCTTTAAATAGAGTCTTATACTAACACTTCATGAATCAATTATGTTCAAGTGATTATCTTACTTCACTAAATTATGTCATACACTAAAGGAAAGAGAAGTAAAACTCATTTCAATGGTCAAACTCAAGCATTCAAGCATTCCATACACAAATAATAAGAGTAACAAAAAATTCTCGTACAAGGTCAAGTTCAATGATAGAAAATGGCAAAATCAACCTACATTAAATGCAAATTTAGAGCATTCTTAGTGTATATTTCTATCAGCACCCCCTCAATGTACTTTCTCACATCATCTAGTTCCTCTAGATAAAGTTTTACAGTAGCTTTAGATTGTAATATCATATTTATCCCTCCTATTCGAGAAGTTGATCCAACCAAACATCTTACCAAAGGATATGATTAATAGGAATTTTGCAATTATCATATGGCACTAGACCACACTAAAAATAGAAGCATCAGTTTAAAACATAAGATACATGACCTGATAGATGATAACCTACTTGATCTTGGCACTTTAGTTGAGCCTCTATAGGGAAAATCAACATAGGATACAACTTTGAAAATTTTCTCAAATCCATTTCCATAGTATTCAAAATAGGATATAGGGGACATATCAGGGGTTCACCATGCATATCATGCATATCCACCACTAGTTACATACTAGACACCTTTAGTTGAGTCACATATTTTGAGTGGTATGATCAGTGTGTATGAATCTAGAGTTTCAGATAAACCTTCGATATCCTTCTTAGATTAGGAGATTATGGAGGATAATTTAGATTATAATGCACTCTTTATCAAAGAAATTATTCATAATCAACGCATTCATCATGTTCTCATCGATAATGGTTCCAGTGTCAACATGTGCACCATTACATTATTAAAATATTTTGGATATTTAGAGTAGGATATCACCCTAGTAGATATAGTTATTAGTAGATTTAGTGGGCACATATCATGTTCATTAGGTGAGATTGTACTTCTTTTATAGACTAGTCCAACACATGTGACCACACATTTCACTATATTTCCTAGTGTAGGAGTTTTTGATATGTTACTTGGTTGCCCATAGATTCCAAAAATTCAAACAATACCATCTAAAGTTCATAGATGTATGAAATTCATTCATTTTAATCTGGTTATTATAGCTAGTGGAGTTTTTTATGAGTTACCACTACCCACATCAGAGCCATCTACTTTGTAGTCACTAGTTCTAGCTTCTCCATTGGTATCAGTTTCCTCACTAGTTACAGTTCTTCCTTCAACATATATTCTGACACAATTTACACATCCATGACTAGTACATAGGGTTCATACATCACCATAACTTTGGCATTATAAATAGCTTCTAGTTATAGTTTTCACAACCAGATTAGTTTCATTGAGATCTCATGGGTCTACACATAAAGAACATGTTCAAAGAGAATCTCCTACTTCTAGATGGGTCCCTAAGAGCCCTACAGTTACATCCACTTCTTAGAATTATAGTAGGACCCCATAGTCAATTTTTAATTTAGATATTTTAGAGCATCTATAACATATACAACTTTTAGAGCAACAATCTAAACATTTTCATCATACTTCACATTCATGCATGATTCCACTCCTTGATACAGGACACCATGATAGGGAGTCTCCCATGAGACTCATTAATTAGTATAATCCTATCCTAGCCTACTTGTACATAATCTCTCTAGTTTGATTGTACATGGTTTAAATATTTCTAAAAAAAATAAAAAAACAATACAAAATTCAAAAATACCAAAAAACATTTCAAGTAAATGCATCATCCATACTTTACATTACTACTATCATGCTAGGACTTACATTTTCTATTTCATTCTATGGTTTGTTGATTATCTACATTACCATGCTTCACTTGATCTTCTTTGAGTGTGTATAGTGACATCTAGCTACTTAATTTCTTCACTATACCCATTGAGGGGGCATTCCTACTTATACATTTGATACACACATTGACATACATACCCACTGAGGGCATCTTATACATGAGAACACCATCCCAGTTATGTCAATCCTACACTACACACTCTAAGTTATTATACTAATGTACATTACTTACTAGATTACATAGATTATTATATCAACATTTCACTAGTATCTAGGACTTGTGTATCTCTTAGCATACACCTAGTCTTGTACTAAAAATTTCTTGCATACTTTCACTCTTGCTTTGATTAGTTAGAGGTGATTATAGTTTTACAAATTTTAAATGCTTTTATTTCCTGTTGTATATAGCTAGATGCGATTCCATTTCTAGTTCTAATTTTTCTTCTAGTGTGTGTACCTTTGGATGTTTGCCAATTTCCCTTGTTTGCACTCTTCTATGTGCCTATGGACCTCATTCCAATCTTTGTTTTTTTTCAAATTTTATGTGTATGTGGCATTCAGACATTCCTTGTATGTTTGCTTTCTAGTTTGAGTGACATGTGCCTATCTCCTTTATTTTCATGGCCCCTTGGCCAAATTTATATGCTTCTTGCTCCATGCGTCTGATTACTTTTTCAATTGTTACAATTTTATGATCCATATCATGCATTTTCCTTGCTTTCTTGGATGACATGATGGACATCATGCTCTATCCCTCCTTGACAACTAACAACTAATATCTAATATTTCTAATTATAGTTTAGTATATTTCACATGCTTTTAAATTGTTATATCTATCTAGGCATACCTTTGTTGATCTAATAATATCTCAATACAAACATTGTTATATCTAGATATATATTGTCAAATATCATTGCCATATCATATATCTATGCAACTTAACACACTTATAGGACTCTTTTTCTTCTTAGGGTAGTCATTTTAGGTTCATCATTCCCACCCTAATAAGATGGGGAAGCAAACATGGGTTTTATCATAGATATCAAAGCTCTTAATAGTCAAAATATTAGCATTTAGATCACCTAGTTCAGAATCTATAGGTCAAACTAGTCAAAATAAAACAAAAAGATAGTGATAATTCTAGATTAATAGGTAATTTTTACATAAGACAATAATGACAAAAATAGATAAAATCACAAACATAGGGGTGTCCTCATTTCAGTGCGCTTGTCTAGGATTAAAAACACCTAGGTTTTCTAATAACAGGCAAAAAGTCTAGCTTAGATATAGTTTTTGCACATCCAAATCAGTCACAATTAGTAATTTCAGTACAATTTTCTCAATAAATTTAGATATAGGGGTGTATCATGCACAACATGATGACTCTCACTTATAATTTTATATTAGGCAGTTGACATAACTTCTATATTATAATCCATGTTCCAAACACCATTGACTGGGGGAAATGTGCATGGTATATTGGTCTTCTTTATTTCTAATTTCAATTTATTACCCAAACATTCTTAGAAGTTGTGTGTCTTACTCCATCTATAGGTGATTAACATCATTTCTCAATTTTAATTTTCATACAAGTTTAACCTCCTAAGTACCTAAGTTCCTGAGTTGGTTTTTACATAAGCATATTGCATCAATTTTAGAGTGGCTTTCATACAAGCCTAACCTCCATATTTCAAAATGGCCAAGAGTGGACTTGTTTCTAGTATACATTAAACTATCCATGCCACATTGTTATAATTTTAGATCATCCATAGGCTCTATGATCCATCTCATATGACATATATTCTATATTAGTATCACTTCTTAGCTTCACTTCATAGGGTAATAATGGAGCCAAGGGTCTATCTAGCCTTTGTATTCTTGAATCACCTATTTAGAGGGATTGGATACATAGTCTAAATATCAATTGACATATGCATGATTCATTAGCTTCAATTAGTAGGTGATGATGGAGCTAAAGGGTCTACCTTTTCATTATTAAGCCACTTTTTATGGAATTGAACACTCATCTTTATTTATTATATAACTTTTGGTACAACATCATCCAACACAATCTAGAATTACTCAGCCTACTCAGGATCACAATAAGTTTTTTATTGATTCGTGTGCCCAGTTAGGTGTATTCATTCATTTCTCTTCCCTTTCCTTTAACTTAGATTTTGTATGTTCTTCTTTTATATCACATATAATAATAACTAATCTATTATTTGTTTCATTTCATAGATTCACACTTGTACGAAGTGTTCTCTATGCACTATCCAACATTACTCATCATCACACAAGCTTCACGGGCTTCACCTTTGTAGGTAAGTTTAGGTATGATTTTTATTTTTTCCTTTATCTTAGTATTTCACTTTGTTGCATCACTAAAATAAAGGATGGGGTAAATGTAGTCATGTAAAATGTGAAATTTGGCTACTTTAGTGTGGCTAATGACACCCAATCCATAGGTCCTCCTACTTGAATGCACAACCCTTATCAGATTTTATTTCATTGATTCCCAGTCATACATAGTTTTTAGAACTCAACCCTTATAGACCAGGTAGCTCTTTGAATCCTGGATCCATCCCCCTAGGTCTTATTCCCTCTAGACAACAATGCCCAACTTGGATAAGAGCATTGAAACTTAGGGTGTCCTATTTTTGGCACTTTTGTCCAAGTGCAAATTTGGTTTAAATAGTCATATTTTCCTAAATATTTATCTTAATTCATGTTAGCTTGACATTAATTCATTTAACTCATGATCATCAAGTTCCTTATAAAAATCCATTCAAAGTCCATTTAGAAGGGTTGGCACTCATTTACAGAGAGAAGTAAGAATACAAGAAAGTACGCTCAAGAATTTTTCCTTATTCTATAAATAAAACCTTCCAATATTATTCCAAGCTTATTCAAACCCTGCATTAGTCCCAATCCATCTAAAGTACACCTAGTTTTGCATCTAGTTATATTTTCATACATAATTGCACCAAGCACTTCAATGGGATAACTACATTGTCTTGATCCCTCCTCGACGTATTGGTATGTAGGTATCATGCCCACATATGGGGTGTGAAGTGAATCCAATGTATCCTTTAAAAACTAACCCCTTTTATCTCTTTCCCAAAATTCCTTTCAAGTTTAACCATAAAGAGATTCTAGGGATTTTGAAGATTAAAATAGATGCACAATAAACTCTATAGACTTTTGGGCTTTGATATTTCGATGATAGGGTAACACAGACCTGTTGAGTAGAAACAAAAAAACTCAGATCACCTACACAAAAACACTAAAAAAGGACTACAATGCCAAAAAATATGGTGTCCCACTTTTGGCACTCTTATCCAATCAAAAAATGAAGTTTAAGAACCTATTTCTAACACTGTCTCAGTCTTATACATAAAATCTTAGACTGAACAACATAGAATAAACTAAGTCATATTTTATCTTATTTATTAATATTTTTAAAAAAGGCAAAAATACAATCTATTTACATAATTTAGTGGATTAACTGTTTCACATTATTTAATGATTTACTTTACTCTAGACTTGTGTGTTAATTAAGAATAAAACTCCATTATTCCCAAAAATAACAAAACACTTTATTATATATTTAAGTATACTACTATTGAAGTTGGTTATAAACTTGATCCAAAACCTACACGTGAATAATATATCCCTACTCTTATATATATCTTGTTGGTAGTTTGATTTATCTAACAATTACTAGGCTATATATTTTATATATTATTGGTGTTGCTTATATATTTATGTAAGATCCATATATAAATCATTGAAAATTAGTAAAAATAATACTTTGATATATCAAATGAACTATAAATTTTGGTTTACTTTATTCTTCAATTGATAATGTTTATTTATATGGTTCTTGTGATGCTGACCATGCTAGTGACACTATAAATCATAAATCTACTTGTGGATATGTGTTTAAGTTTGGTGTAGGTGTTATCACTTGGTGTTAAAAAAATCAACCTACTATTTCTATCTCTTTTATAGAATTAGATTTTATAATTACTATGGAAGTTGTTAAAGAATCCATTTGGATATAAAGATTGTTAGGAGAACTTAACTTAGAGTTTTCTCATAGTACCACTCTTCATTATGATAACCAAAGTAGTATAGTTATAGTGAAAAATTTAGTACAACACCAACAAAATAAAAATATTAAAATCCCTTCTTACTAAAATCCCTTGAAGTATCTATCACTAATTTCAAGAGCATTCCTTTAGAAAACATAATACATCAGGGGCTCATTCTCTTAATGGTCAAAATGGGGTAACTTTTGTGGAGCAAGGAAGTCTCAGAGGCCATTCACATACATAGTGAACATGAGGATTTTGATAGTGCTAGTGAGGATTTATCAAAACTAGTAAATAAACTTGAAGAGGGGAAGAATGAAGGGTTTGGTGAAAAAATGCTTTAGAGTAATTTTAGACTAGAGGAAGTCATAAGGGTTTTCTAATTTATATCAAACCTATTTCTAACATGGGTCACTTTTATTTGAATTTTAATCTAACTAATGAAATTAAATAATCCATGCAATAGTTGCAAATGAAGGTGGCTATCTAGAGGATTTTGAACTCATAAATTTCTGATGAGATTGACAAGTTGAAGGCTTTATTGACACTTGGTGAATTTTTAATGAGGAATGGTGTAAACCAGGAGGAGGAAGAGAAAGTGGGTCAATCCCCACATGGTAAAAATAATAGTTAGAGTAGAGGTGGTGATGAAGAAAGGAGGGATTAAGATCAGGGAAAGGCAAAAACTAGATTCATGGGGATTAAGAAAGGAAGTCACTGAACCCCTATAACATATTATTAATCACACTAGGGGAAGGAAGAATAAAAAATAAAATAATAGGACCAAAAAATTGGTACTCTACTCAAAATCTGACTTAGATCAGTAATTTCTTGGTATGTAGTTTTTTGTTATTTTTTGGTAGGTTTTTTGGCATCAGTTTGTTAGTGGATCAAGGTCATAGTTAGTATTTGAGTATTTATACTCTATTTTTTTTTTCTATTGATATTTCATGTCTATATTTTAAGCTCTTATTTAATATAAATGGGACCCTAACCCATATATTAACCTTAGCTAATAATAAAATATTGAAATTCATGTGCATTTTATTTGAGAAAAAGCACTTAATATTTGTATTAACTTGTAGTTTTGTCTTATGGATGAATAGGTGGAAAATATATTAACATAACCACTTGGTGATATAATTTTTTTTTAATTTCATGCAATGCTGGGCCTCTCAAATTTTACATTGAGGGGGAGTATGCATGGCAATGCCACTTCTTAACAATAATGTGTTCATTCTTCTTCTTTATACTTATTCTCATTGTAAATCATTATAATATATCACATTATGTGATTTATGTAAAATTCATATGGAAGTTTTAATTTTATATCCCAATACTTAAAATCATATTGTAATGGATATCCTTATGTTATAAAAGGCTCCAATAATTCTTAGGTGATTTTTCATGAGAAACTGCGATATGTAGTCTCACAATCATACTAGCTTAAACTTACTTTAAGTAATTTATGGATTATAATTAATTTTGCTCCAAAAGGTGATGTTTGGCATGATAAAGGTTTAGAAATCCTTCAAATGTGTACATAGTATGTTTTTTTTCAAGGTGACTATGACATTCTATCCCCACTTAGTATTAAGGGGAGTGTTAGAAGATTTAATGACTAAGTGGGATATTTTACACCCTTAGTATAGTTTGGTATAATTAAATAATAATAATTTATTATTTATTAATACGAGGTGAAAAACTCATATAAATAAAGAATAAAATATAGTTTTTTATTTATTATGAATTATTTAAATGATTTTTGGGATAAATGGACCCATTAGTTGCAATGGTCACCTCCCTTCATCCATGTTATAAATAGGGTTTTACCCATATTGTATTACACACTTGGTGAGTTGGAAAACACTCAAGTGAATTAGTTATTGAGTTATATTTGAGTGTGGAAAATGTATTACAGTGTTTTGTGAAGGCTTGCTTGAGGGAAAGTGAGAAGTTGAAGGCTTTGTATTGGGTGAAGATTTTCTCAATTATATGCATATCATCTTTATGAGTTTTTTTACCTCTCCATATTTTCCAAAGCTAATGTTTATGTCATTGTGTACATTGATCTATGTGATCTAATTATTCTATGATTTGCTAATAATATACATTATAGATATATTATGTATATTCATTACATATGTATTGCTTAATGTATTTTCATGCTCTCATCCTACTCTTTTTATCCTCTCTTGAAGTATAAATTACATCTTCCATATCATATAACTTTTATTTCATAATCTCCATATCCTTATTCAACTCCTCAACTTCTTGCATAATCAATATAGAACCATGTTTCTTCCATGTCCTTTCCTCAAATCTAACTTTGGTTTGACTAGCCCAAAACAAAAATTTAAACTCATCAAATTTCATTACACACTTATAATCAATATATTTCACCACTTTGTTATATACCCAAATAGACAAGATGTAAAAAATATATATGCACTCTCTACCCATATTTTTCTCAATGGATGGTGTACCCACATTTCTCTACCCACCTACATAAGATGAAGAATACTCAAATACTTCTATCTCCACTAATTTTGTTTATCCATTATATTCATCATGTAATATAGACACTCTCTTTATCATCCTAAAGTGGTTACATTTTTATGATACCACTTGATGAAATTAAGGATAGGGGGTCTAATTAAGGACACCATGCTCTTTTTAGATTAGCAGTTAAATACACACATAAATATAAGACTAAAATATAATCTCAAACTTTATTGATAATTTTTGAGTTATTATAGATATTAAACACTCAAAAATCATGCTCTCTCGTAAGAATAATATAATATAAGGTCACACATACAATCACTTTGTTGGATTCAACCAAATTATGTGCTCCTCTTGTCTTCCCTTTCTCCATATTTAGTTGGAATTATTTCTTCACTTAAGTTTTCTTGTTATAGATCATTACTTCTTATTTATTGTATTTTGGTGTAAAAATTAGGACTCACATACACCTTAAGAACATAGTAAATGAGAATTATAATGATTCTAGGTTATTATTGGTCATGGTTAACCACCATGGGTCTATCTCATGACTTTAAATCACTCATTATCTATTCCAAAAACTTGTTTAAGTGTGAATGAGTCCATGGTGTATGTATTTGACTCTAATAATACCAAAAAACATAGTATATATTTTTTTGGCATGCAAAATCACTTGACTAAATGGATTCTTATACATCACTTCCCTAGAAACATCCATTCCAACCAACTCATCATTTATAATTTTACATTCATGGATATGGCTAATCTTAGGAAAAATTTCCATCATCAGCAAATTATTTTGATATAATCTCAATGAATCCATGTTTGATTTTTTCTCTCTTTCAAGAGTCATTGACTAGACCTTAATTTTCACATGAAATTTATTACAATGAATTCACAACTAAAGCTAGTAAGAAACATGTACTTTCCTTTTAAAAACTCACCATTCATTTTTTTCCAAATAAAATAGATAATTTTAGTTGATAAAATTTACTAAATTTTTTGAAGGGAAAACTGGATTTTTTCTTGATACCTATAAATAAATAAAAAATCCAAGTTATTTTTTGTTAAAAAGACCTGGCATCTAGAAATTTTTTTTCCAAACAACCCCAAAAAAGGTAAAAAATATGTGAAATGCATTTTTATTCCCTGTAGATAGTACAAAGTAAACTATTAATTCTATTTTTAGACAATACATACTAGACAATTAAACTTTGATGAAAAAATAAAAACTTGAAGTAAAATTTATAGGTTTCAGTAGATGAAGTTAATAAAACATAAAAATTATCTTTCCACCTAGATGGGGGTAAATAAAAACCTATTTTAGTTTAATACCATTACATACCTCATTAGGGAAGGAAAAGTAACCGTTGAATTATTTTTTTTAAATGCCAAATAAAGGTGAGCCTCTATTCTATTTATCTGAATTCCAAAACCATAATCTAGTTCCATTTTTACACTAGAAGGAAGAGACTTCAAGGATTTAAAAATAATAAATTAGGTTCTTAAGTGAGTTTCTATCAATTTATATACAACCTTAAGATTTTCCAAAAATATCTATTTTCCATTGTAGAAAACATATCCAATTGTATTGATGCCTTTTTCATGCTAAAATAGTGCCAATCAACACGTAATATTTTCCAAAAAATTATATTTATAATAAAACTTCCACCATATATATGCAAATCCACATAAATAATTATCACACAAGTGAAATATTGATTAACCACTAGGAATTTAACATAGTACCTTTACTTCCTTTTAAATTAAAATATAATAGAGCTAATATTTTTAAAATAAAAGGATCCCAATACCAAATCAATAAAATTAAGACTTTTCTTCTTAGTATTTCTCATAGTTAATCCATTACAAATGTTTTACCTAACAAAAATTTACCATGTATCATTGTGAAAAAAATAAATCAAAATATATTTAAACACCAAATCTTACTTTAATTGTTTATGTTTGTATTCCATGGCCCTCCATCAACTTAGTCTTACAAAAAATATCCCATTGAATATCATATATCTTATTATTTCTATTACAAATAGACCATACAAAATCTCTAATCATTTTATGAATTTCATCAAATTGAGAGCTACATAAAATCTACCAAGAGGAGAAATAAACACTAAATGAAAACATGAACTTTTAACACACTTAAATTTTATTAGGAAGAGATAATAAATTCCCATGTCATTTCATAATATTTTTATTTATTTTATCTAATATATATTTCCACATATATTTTAAGGAAGTGGAAAGAGTGAAATGTGTTCAAAAGTATATGGGTAGTTTGTTAGGCTGACATGAAACCCAATGATTATTTTCAATCTATTAAATTGGAGGTATATTCAAAGATATCCTAGACCTATACATATTATACTATATATCCATTATATTTTACAATTAATCAAATTTATATTCTTTAAGAACTAGGTATATTGATGTGTCACTGGAATACACACACACATGTATGTATGTGCATACATACATCCATAATGTATGTGTAATTTACTTATGGTTAGGTAGTTTTAGACCCATAATAGGAGGATGAATATAATATTAACTCAATAAAACATGCATAAAGTTAGATAAAATAACAAATATTATAATGGAAATTAATAAACATTATGTTATAGATATTTATAGAGAGAAGGGGTCCAAATTTTCACCATTTACCTCCACTTGAGTATAGACATCTTGGAAGAAAGGTTGACTTGATGGATGTAAGGTTGGAAAAATTAGAGGAAATAATTATCAAAAAAATGGATGTGATGGACTTATTTACTGAATATAACTGAATTAGAGTGGAAACTTTAGGTCCTCAAATGAATTGGAAAGCCAAAAATTTAGAGGTCGGGAAAAATCCTAATAGTATGTTGAACCCTTAATTTTAATAAATTATTAGGAAGGAAGAAGAAGAGGATGAAAATTTGAAGGATGGATAGGAACATACTTTATAATCTCAATAGAAGGTAATAAGAATCAATAACTCAACAATAAGAAAATTTGGGAAAGACCAAATATAAAACCAAGGAAGACAGTAGTGATAGCCTAAGTAAAAGGACTAGGGGAAACAAGAAGAAAATATAATAAAATGAGAAGGGGAATGGCACAACCCCCTTGTAAGACTTAGAGGATTCACCTATTTAATTTTTTATTTTTTTCTCTTGTTGTTATATGTTTTATGTATTCTAAATATTTTTTTAATTTTAATTAAACTCTATTAGTTTTTTGGTGCCTTTAGCTTGAAGGCGTTTTTTGTGTTTCAACTAGTTATTTTATTTATTATCCTTTGTTATTATAAATGTTTTTGGATAATTTTGAAACCCACACTTTTAACATTATCTATGAAAATTACATGCATCTTGGAAGAGAGTAATAACCATTCTAAAAAAATTCTCCTAAAATAAAAAAGCCTTAAACATCTTATTAATAAATGGCCACTCAATTATATCATGGACCTTTATAAAATTTAGGAGATCCATAAAAACATTTTGCCTGGAACATGAGTCCCAATACACAACTAGTAATAATATTATCAAGAGTATGTTTGTTATCAATAAATAAATTATTTTCATCTTACAGAATTTTATAGATTATAGGGGGAAACATTAAAGCAAAAAAAATACAATTATTTTATAAGATGCATTCAAACTAATTATTAGACTCCAATTTGTTATCTATGTTTTATCCCCTTCTTTAGGAACTAGGTTTAAAATAGATATATTGATATCATTCCCAAATTAACCTTTATTAATATTTTCATTATAAATGTTAAGAATTTAAGGGGCCACCCAATCTATGTTACTCTTATAAAATTCAATAGGGAACCTCATAATAAAGATATATATTTTATTTTAAATATAATAAATAATAGGAAACACCTCATCAAGAGTTTTTTATTATAGGCTATAGGCATGTTCATTTGAAAGATTTTAAGGATTATATATATATATATATATATATATATTTCAACATCCACACTGATAACATCAAAAGTGAAAAAAATTAAAAGAAGGAAAATAAATCATATTTAAATATCCTTAGGATTAGAAGATATTTGTCCTCTAACATAAATATCCAAGACTTTTTAGGAAGAGTTTTTTCAATTATGGATCCTAAATAAATATTTAGTGCCCATTTTCACCATACTTAAGCCACTTCAACCTTGATCTATTTGAATCTCCCTGACCTATGTAGTTTTTGGAAATGATGTGTTGATATCTTAATTTATTAATCTCATTAAGGAAAATGGAATATAAAGGATAATTTTACCTTTTATTTAAGGTTTATAAGATAATCTTGCACATGTATATCTGTACTTCTTATAATATATTATTTATCTCTACCTGAATATGTCATGACATTTTGATATAGGATCATAAACTTATTCCAATTATCAATATAAGAGTCTAACTTAGGAAATATTTTACAAATATACTAGGAGTGGATTCCATAAATAAATTCTTTATCATGGAGGTGATATAAATTGACCTTATAAATACCTTTTCATTCATCTTGGTCCTTGATAATGTAGGTATAAATTAAATATTGAGTTCTATAAGCTGGTGATTAGATAATGTGTATGGTAAAACCCTAACCAAATTAATAAATTGGAAAAGGGCTAGAATAAAAAATTATTTATTGAGGTATAATATATATAACCTTGAGTACATTATATTTTCACCATTTTCCCCTATCATACTAAGTAAACCAAATTCATTTATGTTAGAAGTTGACATAGTGGTATAAAATCACAAAAATGTGTATAAATTAAAAGTGTGTCATACGTAGTACTTTATATGTTGTATAACATTTTGGATCTATTCAACACATGTTTTATATCTTAATTTTGTATAATAAAAGGCTAATTCAAGAGAAACAAAAGGATAAGGAATGCAAAGTGGTAATACTTTTATAATATATAAATAGGGAAAAGATGTAAAGGATTTTTTTTGAATTGTGTGATAATAGAGATTACTAGATGATCATTTCAAAAAAATATATGTATGGTTATATGTGCATTTCATTATCTATTATGCTTAAATATATGTGATTTATATAAAATAATATGTTTGTTATATTTTAAAAAATGTGTGTTCAATATAAATATTCCCTAAGAATAAATAAAATGAATAAATGGATTTATCATATCCTCGTTTGCATTCTAGTTTTTTAATTCACCTCACACACAACACTCATTATCATGATATGATGGGAATTTCTAGGAATCTATGCTAATAATGATGTGGTGAGTTTGGATTATAATTTTTTTTTAAATGGCTATTAGGTCAAAGAGATTTTGAATTATGGTTGGATGAAAGAATTCATAAAGTCATAAAAAATGGCTACATGAATTAAAAACATGATGAAATAAATTATAATTGAGCATATTTATGGTGAAATATATGAAGTTTTATGGTGTGAGTTGCCTAAACTGTTAGACATTAGGCTTACAAGATTGGAATAATATTTATTTAGATTGAAGGAGATGATGCATTGTTTTTGGATTGAAGAAAAGGTATAAATACTATGAAGCTTAGATACTGAGTGGACATGTGTGATATATCATTGGCTAAAAACCACTATCAATGGGTATAGTACCAAGTTTTCAATGCAAGGTTACATTAAATTTAAATTGATGTGGGATTTAATTTTAAAAGGGATTAGATGTAACTTTATGTAGTGATTATTGCTACATATGAATATGTTGGTTGTGGATAAGTCCATGGTGCCAATCTTGGACAATATGAAGTATTCATCTAATACACTATGGGGTTATGGACTAAGGGGATTGAATGATGAGTAATTGATCTAAGGAATTTGAACCTACACCTAAAATATGAAGGATGAAAATAAATAAAAGTTAATATAATTTTAGGACTGGAGAGATAGATCTACAATAATAGAAGTGATGGAATAGGAAAAATGGTCTTAATGTAATTTTGAGTAAGAGTATAATAAACAATTTGAATAATAAGGATATATACCTCCAAGAAGATCTTGATATTGAGAAAGAGATAGAATTAGATTAATTGACCTAATCTACAGCACCAAAGAGAGTAAAAGAAATGTGAAATATTCTTAAAATGGTTTAGATAAAATAAAAGAAAGAAAATTGGGAGAGGTAAGCAAAAAAACATTAGAATGAAGGTAATTTTAAGAAGTCGTTACAAGGAATGATGCTAATTGGAGATGAGGAAGGATAATATTTAGAAGATGTGATGAAAACTTGTAGAGTAATTTTAGGTTCAAATTCAAGTCAAGAAAGTAATTCAAACATGGATCTTTCATTCCAAGGAAATGCATTCCCCACACATAATTTAATTATAAGTTTCTATAGTGTATAATTTATGAGGTGTGATAAGTAGTTTGATGAGTTGATAGTGAGATTTGGACAGTTGAGTTCATAAACTCAGACATTTGTAGACAAGAGGACTATTAGTACTCTAAAGGAAGTTATAGTAAATATCAAGACACTAGTAAAAATTAGCCTAAATTAACTAATTATTTCAGTTTGAATTACAAAAAATACATATCTTAATCTAGGAAATTTTAATACTTTAATACCTTGTGATGTTCCATTGATCTTGAACAATACTTGTTGACCTTTGAAATACATGGTCGTTTAAAAGTGTCACAACTAATGATGCGTAGAAATGAAATATTATAAGAGATGCCATAGGAAGTGCTCTAGAATTCATATACCATAAAAACCCAATCAAAATGGGTTTCATATATGCTAATAATATATCAATTAGAGGATTCAAGCTAGAAATATGCCCAAGCCAAACCATTCAAGACCTGAAATGAATTCAATATAAAATAGGTGATTTGTTTAGGATTATGATTATAGGTTCCTTGATATTATTTACTGATTAATATTTAAGTCCATAGACATGGATAAAGTTTCATGGTATTTCTAAGGATTGTGACCTCTAATTTGGTTCATTATTGCACAAATTTAGTTCCCTAATAAGGTTGATTCTTGATTGGATATGATTTGAGTCAAAAAAATAGAATATTATGGGGAAAGTTTGCAACCTACTAGATGTATAAATGCTAAAATAGATGTTTTTATATGTAAAACATATGAGTTTCATGAGATTATCAGGTCAAAATTTTCTATATGGTGCATAGAGTGAAGTCATGAGGGTTATTATAGTAATGATTGTCCTAAAATCAAAATGATAGGACTCTATCAAATTTGTTGCATAATTGAACATTATACTACTAAATGTAACTTTTTGTAAAAATACATAAAACAAAACAATAACATGTATTTTAATTTTTACAAATATCATAATAATGATGAAAATAAGTATAGATCACTTAAAGAGTTTAAGGAGGATATCACCATAAATGTCTTTTCAATAGCTGCACAAGATATTATAATTGAAAAACTAGAAGTTTCAATCCTTGAAGTGAAGATGACTTCAATAGTATACTCTTGGTTGGATACTTCAAACTCCATAGTACTTAGCCCCATAGTATCTATAGTATAATCCTTAAAGTCTTGTATGATGTAAAACTTAATCACCTTAATATCATCAAGGATGGACACCTCCATCCCCATAATACCAATAGATGTGGAATTTTGCATCTCTACCACAATAAATAGGTTAGGTTCCACTTTCCCCTTAGAGATAGTATAGGGGATATGGTATCTAAAATTAATAAGTTTGGGGTTCCTTGTAGAGATAGGGAGGATATAAATGGGGCTATTGAAGAGGATATCATGTAAGAAATCAAAATCAATGATAGGAAAATAGATAGGGCATACAACCTATTAAATTATATATATGTAGTGAATACAACATAGTATTATCCCTAAAACTTGTATAGACAAATATATTATGTGTTATTTCAAATTATCCTTTCAACACAAAACCAAGGATTGTTAAGTCCTAGAGAAGCAAAAAAAGGATAAACCAATGCACAATATTAATATGGTAAATATTCAAGCTAAATACCATGCATATGTACAAGTTTTAACTCTAAAATAGTATAAATAACATGGACTTACACCTTTGTAGATGCCTTAGGAGACCTTAATTATAAATATCTAGTAGTAAAAGTATATAAATCTTGTGAAGGACAAGGTTTTGATGTTTGAAGCTACACAATTATTATAGAATATTGAAAACTAGAATGCTTATGAAAGACATGTTGAAGTCATAAATGTATATATATATGTTTAAATTATCCACATACTAATGTAGGATATGTTAAAACTCTAAAACACACCCTAGGAGGAGGTTGTTCAGGCCTACCTCCAAGTCCAAGGTAACATGAGATTAGTCCAAAGTTGTGGGTGACCTATGGCTAGACTAAACCTATAGTTTATGGGGCTATCTCCCATGCTGTTCTAATTGAGTTCAAAATAATTAAATATGCTAATTTTTGGGGTGAAAAGGGATAAGTTAAAAAATTAAAATGAAACCTATAATAATGGAGGTGATGCAAAAATATAATATATCTACTCTATTTGATCTTAAACAACACTAATGAATAGTGAAAGAAATAAACCAATCTCTCCAATGACTTTTATGAATCAATACTTCATAAGAAGGTCATGGTGAATCGATACAACTTATAGGTGATGGATGAGAAGCCTATCTTGAGACACTTCAAACTAGGTAACAATTCAAGTATAGTCACTAACCTTTAACACGTCATATAACCTACATAAAATAAACTATTATCATCTAAGTGAGATTGTTGAGGTATTGTGTGTTCACATTATTAATTATAAATAATGTAATTATTAATATTATTTTAGTATAGTATTGTTAGTATATTATTGATATATATAACAATAATATATGAGTTCATTTATTTTAGTTAGATATATATATTGTGAGTCATAATATATTCATATTTTAGTGTGTTGTTAGGAGTTTATTAGTTTGAGTCATTTAGGGGGATTGAGATATTTTGAAGGATATTTAATCTCCCCAAATATAGGAAATACTTTTCCTATATATATTCCCATATGATTTTCATATGTAATATGCAACAAAAGAAATATTATTGTGTTTTAATTTGTTTATCTAGTCTATGTAAATTATGTTTATGTTCTACAAATAAAACTAGCATAAACAAACTAGATCAATATGGAAGAATTTGAATTAGTTATTTCATTATTCCAAGAGGTATACAAGATACAAATCTAGGTAGAGTTTCCTCATACCCAGTTGAGGGATAGTTTTAATGGCCTAAGAGCCTAGATATATAGAATAATAAGAAGGTGATAGAATATATTATGGAATTTATAAGACATGAAGAGGCCATGAATGACCCTCATTTTACCACACATTAGTTACAACATCCATCATGCTCTCTCATGCACTGCCTTGGTGGTGTTTAATAGGTCCTTTAGGCATTAAGGTGGATGGTGAAGGTTGGTTCAAACATGGTTGACATATTCAAAATAATTTACATGCCTATATATGGTCAATTATTCCTAATTTTTAGTTACAAATCATTGAAGTGGTGTAATTATGCCTACATAGATCATCTAATAACCCACCTTCTCTTTATGCAAGTCAACTAGGATAAGAAGCTACCCATTCTCCATGATGACCATAGAATGTGTGCCTATTTACTTTAATGAATTAGTTAGAGTAGTATTGTCACCCTACATTAACCTCATTATCATCCCCTATGTCATTAGTCCTCCTCTTGTTTGACCAAGTAGGCCTACTAGGTCACTAAGCCTAGCCACTTAATTGTAAGCTATTTGAATGAATAGGATACCTAAATAAAATATTATGAATAGGTGAATAAAAATTATATAAGTCTATAAAAGTGTCCTACACCATTACTTAAGCCTTTTCAATATTTAAAACTTATAATTCAACTTGACTTATGTGATTAAGCCACCTCCCATTAGCACTAACAGATTGGCCATTTGGTGCAGACTTGAATAATAATTTACAAGAAAGTTTGTGAGATATTTATGGTCTAAGAGGGTGTAATAACCATCATTATACCTTCCCTAATGATCTAAAAGCTTTTAAATAACTCTACATCTTATTTTTTTCTCAAAACCTTATAAAAGTATGATTTTTAACAAGTTTGTACAATATTCTATAAAAACCAGTACCATGATTGGGATCTAATATAAGTTTAATATGTGATTTAAGTATTTACTAAGCCATCCCAATGTAATTAGATGCAAATATCTCATGATCTTCTCCATTGGGTCACTATTATGGTTTTGGGGGTCTACCATCCTAATGATGGTTCATAAAGCATAAGAATCCAATAAAAAAACTTTTCCCATGGATCTATATCCCATAGACCCCCTCAAATATCTTGAAGATCTCCCAATCCCATGTAGATTATATAGAGAGACACAAGTGAAAGTTGGCAGACATTGAGCTCTTTTCAAGCATTTTGGATAGGTTGTTATCTTAGTGATGGTTCATAGAGTTGGGATCCTAAAACTAAATCTTTCCTCCATATATGGTGAGTGTATATGGATTTAAAACTCCTCATAATATCACTAGCTTTGATCCTACTTTCCATGAAAGATATGAGTGTTTTAATTAGTGGCTTGAGGTGGCAACTTAGGACACTTGGGTTCAAAAGGGTTCTTAAGAACAAAATAGACTTTTTTATTACTTTATTGTATCTATAACATCCTCCTTAAGACATGTAACATCATTATATACTTTATCATATCCTTCAATGTGTTTATGGTTCTATGTTTTCTATAAGGTGGATGTTAGATTCTTGAGGCTTAAGGATGGATTTAGGCCTTACAGGCCTAAACTGACCTTCAAGACCCTAAGTAATATATATGTGAGTTTATGGAGTTAACATCATTGTATAAAAATTATCTACTTTATTCCCACCCATTTTCACTTATCCCCAATTATCTAGATCATCATCTCTATCTTTGTCTCATGTAGGTATGTCTTGAGTGCTCACCACTGTTCATGCCAATGTGCTTGAACCTTTTATGTTAGTGACCCAAGTATCCTTTCCTCCCCTTAAAAAGTGATTATGGAGTTGAAAATAATTTAATATATTCTCATGATTTGGTAACATCCTTTTGACTGAGCCTCTTCTCAAATTTTCTCCTTGTATTCTCTTACTCAAGGTTTATGAGTTTTTTAGCATGTGTAGCCCTAAGGGCTTGGTTTAGGATATACTTTTATTCAAATTAATACTATTATAATCTTAAAAAAATGTTATATCTATTACCACTTTACATTTAGGTGTCTATATACTTAAAATAAACTTAAAATAAGAAAAAGTCCTCAATCACTATGAACATGTCTATACATGTTTATTTTAGGCCTGATAGGCTTAATAGGCCATGAATCTCTCCCTTTGTCTATCTAAAATGATAAAACATCTCATAAAAAATAATGACCTAAATAAAAAAGTTAATATACACTTATTATAGTCTTATCACTTCATTTTAGTGTAGGATTCAACACATTTTAGGTTTTCTTCTTGTAACCCTGTATGTAAGTGTGTTTCGCTAGTTGGCTACAAATTCTCAAAACATAATCCTTGGGTTGGTACCTTATTGGTTTGAGATTATTTAAACCATATTTTATAATGTCCTCCCATACCTATAGGCTTCTAATCTTCTTGACTAAGATATCTTCCATTCACTATCTTTCCTTCTCATAACTGGCTTATGACTGCCTACCTAGGCCTACTAGGCCTAATGGTTTGTCAAGGTGCTTTAATTTGTTTTAAATACTAGAGTGTCCAACTAAGACTAAGGATTATTGAATAAAATTGAGTATACTCCCTTAATTTCCTGTTATTTCACAATTATGTAGTCTTCTTTCTATTTTAACTTATTATCTAAAGACCCTACCTATAGGTGGTAGTCTTGTATGTTGATTATGTGAGAGAGTGTATATTTATTTTTATGATAATATTATTCTCATTAACCAACCTTGATAATTATTTCCATTGGGTTTCAAACCATTTTTAATTCACACCCTTCAAGTCCACTTAAAATTAGTTTCTATGTCTAACTTGCCCTACTTCTATAGTCAAGCCTATAGGTGGCAATTCTAGGTCTACTAACTATGAGTGTTTCATGGGAGAAATGGGTTAGTGCTTCTAGTTTCCTTGAATTAAATTAACATACTAATTAATTTTTATTTTTATTTTCTAAATTTATTAACCCTTTAAACCTAATCATACCCTCCATGTTTCTTCTATCTTACCATTGCAACCCTATGTGTGCAATTTGTGTTCTTGACTAAGTTTATCTTTTTAGGACTGAGTTGAAGGTACTGATCCTAATTGACCCTAATAACCAATATTACATACATTTTATAGGTCCTTATGACTCCATTATATCCTTCAACATATTCTCACATCCCATCCAAATATCCAACACTTCATTTGCTTGGTTTTAATAATAGGACACTACAATCAAGACTATGGGAGTTAATATTTCTAGGGTTACAAATTAGAAGTGCCTTTTAGATAGAGGTAAGTGATTAAGAGGTAGTGAATGCTATTAGGTATCATAATTAATAAATTGTATAACCCATATGTGTCTTTTAGGCAACCTAATGACTTCCTACAACTACCATACTCTCATTTGCAAAGGAGATCACACAACATACATGAAAATCACTTTAGAGTAGGACTCAAAGGTGTTTTTATGACTCAATTGAGTATTTTAGGATATAATAGGTTTTAATGAACTATAATAAATCCATAACCTACTTAAAACCATCCCTCTCTTCCATATACATGCCTTGAGACACTGCACATGAGACAATCCTAGAGGTTTTCTTGATCTTTAGGTCTCACACATGTGAACCAATAATGAGGAATGTTGGAAATGGTTAGTGAGGACTTGTGGAAGACATATCCAAACATTTATTTTATCAAACAACTAAAATTTCACTAAAATAATTATAAGCTTTACCCCTACACAGATGGAGAAGTAAACTCTAACTGCTTAACTTCTTAATGTTTGTTCATAAATCATAGGGGATCAATATTGAAACCAATGCCAATAATTGGAAGGTATTTATACCTCATTCCTCTTTCCAATATCTTGGATCCTCACCTTCTCTCTCTTATACAGACTGATCATAAACTTAAAGTGTTATCCATGGCTACCAAAGAGCTTGATGGATAAAATGGAATGGGTCTTGGGTTGTTTCACTTGAAAGCTCATCAGTCTCTTTATTTGATACCTACACTAATCCCTTTTTACTAATTTATTACTTAATATAACCCTAACCTATTTTTACAACTACATATAATCTTGGAACTCCTATAAAATAGTTTATTTTCTACATTTTTTCAAGATTCAGACTTTGAAATGTCATTGGTGGGTAGGAAAAGGGAAAATAGAAGTAAATATAATTTTCAAAAACTAATGGTATGGTTTGTAAATTTTAAATGTCATACTCCTCATGTGTGGGACCCATTTGATGGACTAAAGATGGGTTTGGATACTAAAAGAAAACCTTTGAAAATGTGAATCATCTTGTTATGACTATAAGATGGAAATGAGACCATTTTAAGACCCTTTTAAAATAATGTGTCATTAAACACCCCTTTCCCAAATTTTTATAATGCAATTTTTGAGTTATAGCATGTTTTAAGGACCATTTGATGACTTTAAAGGGTGAATCAAAGCTTGAAATTGGTTTGGATAAGTACAACATGGAATATGACTTTGATTACATCATTAAATTTTAGTGTATGACTCAAATGAGGCTTGGTATCCCTTATACATATGATAACAAGGATCCTATCATAATACTTGGTTTAAAATATGCCAAAAACCATGAGAATTGGAAACTTTAACTTTGTCAAATTACCTTAACCATTGCTAAAGATGTTTATTTTTTTCAAAAAATGCTTAGATCACTTCCTAGACTTCAAAATACCTTTGACACTCTTTCCCTCACTCAAGGACCACTATGACCTCTT
The DNA here is from genome assembly GCA_037957365.1 of Torreya grandis. Taxonomy (NCBI): domain Eukaryota; kingdom Viridiplantae; phylum Streptophyta; class Pinopsida; order Cupressales; family Taxaceae; genus Torreya; species Torreya grandis. Next base: position 64,764 of record JARHVA010010637.1, on the reverse strand, counting down.
ATTACATCAACTAGAAACCTCAAAATAGGCCATGGCATATGATGATATCTCAATAAATGACTAGAAAAAACATGAAACCTTAAAACATGATAATAAGGTTTACAAGAAGTAAATAAAAGACCATGACAAGCTCTAAACCACCATGTATAATCTCTGGAGGGGTTTCATGGGAAGTTTTTGATTTTAGGTGTTGACATTTGGCTTTAAAGGCTAAATTGTCAATAGGATAGAGTAGTGATAACCTTGATAGACCTTCTAAAGCTAGTGATAACTCTATGCAATGAAGACTTATCACATAACATCACCAACTTATTACATAACATATTAGAGTATGGAAAAATGGGTCATGATTGAACTAAAAGTGTAGTATGGTATGTGAAATATAATAATCCATGGGATACTGATTACTTAATGTATATTTAAAATGTGATGTATGAATTATTAAATGTCTTCTTTTTAGTTTGGAAGCAAGATGAATATGATTCTACAATCCACATAGGAGGCTATTAGATAACATCTATTAAGTTATAACATTATCACACTCACTCTTCTAGATTATGTAATGTTATACCCTATTGGGAAATTAGTAGATGTATAAATAAAACTTTCTAATCTTAGTATATAATGTTAATTTGAAGTCATTGACATGATTACTAATGAAATGCACTAGCCTATGATTATTAATAAAATTTAGGCATATGATTTTTAGATAACCATTAATATAGTAGATAATAAATTGGAAGTGCACCAAGGAAATAATATTATAATTATACCCTTGAAAAAAACTAAGATAAAACCATACATCATTCCCAATGATCTTGTTTCACCTTATGCCTATGTTATAATATTTGGTTTAAGGTTGGTGTAGAACCAAAATTGAAAGATTTTTAAATCAGAGGGTTTAAAAAATTCATAGAATAAACTTAACAATATTCAAAATTATAATATACATAGTATTTTACATATAGGACTACACCAAATTATACTATTAAAGATCATATCAGAAGGTCATTAATAGTTGAAGATAAAACTATGTACACACTAAGAGTTAGAAAAAAAAGAAAAGAGAAAAGAAGTGAACATGATGGCAACACCCACCTTACATAATTCACTATTCACAACCCAAGATCATATGTAAACCCTAAATATTGATGGATCTAAATCAAAGAGTGGGTGTAGTACTAGGATTAAGCTCATCAACTCAAGAGGAAGGTAATATTTGGTAGGATTTTAACTATAGTTTTCTTACACTAATAATGTTACTAAGTATTATGCATTAGTACATGGCATATAATTCACATAAATAAAAGTGGTGAATAAATTGAAATTTATTTGAGATTCATAACTTGTGGTCAAGATAGTTATAATTTATTATGTTTATAATTACAAGCATTTTTATAGATACCTCAAAAAAGTGTGGAACCTAATTGAATAATTTAATGCATTCAACATATAGACATTTCCCTAAAGCAATAATTATACAATAGATGTCTTAGTAGAGTTGGTCTCTAATCCTATTCTAGACAACACGAGAAACTTCCAAGTCTATAATGATGATCAATATATCATTGAAATCATCACCAACACTAACATATTTGAGTCTCATATCATTGATGATGATGACAAGGAAGAGTTCAAATTGATAAATAAGGGGTCATAAAATTGAAAAATAGTAAATTAACAAAAGGCATGGTGTCATTAGAGAGGCTATTTGACATGAACTATCATGGTTTGAAAGACAAAACATCCCCTACCAAAATAATTCCCCACTAGCATTGTAACTTACACAATGTAAGGGACTCACAATATGTGCTTTTAGGAACAAGCTATACCCAAACTAAAAAAAGGATTATGCATGCCATAAAATATTTTTGTGACACTATTTCATGTACCTATGAATATTTGAAGGTATTTGTAACCTTTATCCTTACACATACTATTCTTTCAAAACTTATTGTCAAACCATTCCACCAAAGACAAATGCTAGTCAATCCATTGTTAGATCCTTTAATATTTAAGGAAGTGTAGAATATCCTATTTTAAAACATCATCTATCCTATAAAACACTCCACCTAATTATCCAACTTGATTCTTGTTTGAAAGAAGAATTGGGAAATTAGAATCTACGTGGCCTTTAAAATTTTGAACAAATCCTTTGAAAATGATAAATACCCACTACCTTCATTGGATGAAGTCCTAAATATAGTGAGTAAATATGAAATGATGTCATTTATTAATTTATATTTAGGCTACAATCAAGGAATGCTAAACTATGAGTAAAATACAAAGGCATTATTTACAACAAAGTGGGGTATATTCACATATAAAAGTATGTCATTTGACCTAATCAATGTCGGTTACACCTTCCAATAGAACATGCATATTAAATTCAATTACCTCATTATTATATGCATAATCATATACATATATGACCTAACTATCTTTTTCAAGGACATAAAATACCATATGAAAGACTTGAGAGTGGTATTACAGAGGTGTAAAGACCATGTAATCTCATTAAACCTTAATAAATGAAATTTTGGGGTCACATAAGGTAAATTTTTGAGTCACATCATCTCTTAATGAGTTATTTCAATAGACCCATAAAGAGTGGAGGAAATTCTAAAAATCTTGTTAGAGAGTAGTAGAAAATGGCTAAAGTAATTATTTGGCAAAATCAACTTTGTAAAGGAGTTAATCTTGAGCTTTGTAGAGATAATCCAACCACTAAACAACATGCTAAATAAGGATGCCAATATTGAATGGATGATTTAATAATACATGTATTTTTATCAAATTAAGTTGTCAATCATAAACACACTGGTGTTTATCAGTCATGACTACATGCAACCCTTATATATTTATTCATTTTCTTCATAACACTCAAGTGATGCTATTATAACATAGAGAAAAAAAGCTAGAGATGAGAGGTCTATCTCATTTATGATATACTATTCTATATTATAATTTTAATGATTCATCATAAATCAAACCCATGGTCATAATCTAATCAAACAAATAATGTTGGTAATTTAACCTTAAACAAAAAATCCATAGAATAAGATAATTCTATAATTATAGAAATTCAAAAAAATCAATATATTTTGTGACAAGTCAGTGACATGACCCAAATCTCTCCAATCCCCATGAAAAATCCCAAACTTCAAGGTAATGGGAAAGTGACCATTTACATCAAAATAGGGTAAAATAGGTGAGAACCAAAGGGCAAAAATTCCCAACTGATTAACCCCCTTTAGAATCCATATTACCAATTAATACAAGTACAATGAACAAGTTTAAGAAGGAAAATGCATAAACCCTTATTATATTAAATTTGAAAATGATAAAAAGAAAGGATAAATTATTTTAAGGGAAGGATCAAAATGAAACCTTGAAACAACTTTGTAATATGCCAAGTCTCAAGCACAATCTCAAGACTAATGATTTTGATAATCCATATAGCCATAAAATTTAATCTCATGCAATATTGATATGTATTCCAACATGTTGTGTAGTTGGCGGTTTATGCCATGTGGCATCCATTTGCTCATATGAGGCCTAATTTAGTGTCCACATGGGATGATGACCTCTATAAACTTGGTGAAATGAGATATTAACAATTGGAAATATCTCACTCTCCTTGAACCTTGCCTAATACTTAAAAACATACAAATGATCTTTAGGAGCAATGACATAAGCAATACCACATGTCATGATTTTAAACATCTAAGATCTTGGTAATAGATTGAACACAAAAATTATCCTTGGGCCCTAGATAAATAGGATTATGCCACATGGCATGATATCATGCATCTAGAAGGTTTGTGGTCTGTAGAAGAAATAGAGTACACCTTGAGAAGTGAGGAAGCTATATTATGCCATGTATCCCCATCTTGGGCACCTAAAAAATTGGTCAAAATTTCTAAGTCCCAAAGAATCTTAGGGAAGTGAGTGAGTGATAAGTGGTAGCTCATCACTTACCTAGCGGCTTCTTAAAGAAGAAAATGACCATTGGCTTGTAAAAGTGACAATAGCTATTAGCACTTGAATTTAAAATTTGGTAAAAACAACTAAGTAAAATGATGAAAGAAAGGAAAAAGGGTAGAATAAAAATAAAAACATAATGAAATAAAGCTAATGAATAAACATATGCATTTTTCCAATCTTCAAGATAATTTAATTTGATCCATTTTTAAAAGTGGCCATGTCTTTAGAATAAAACTTTGGAAACACTTATTCAAATCAATTCAAAAGGAATAAAGAGAAAAAATAGAGATAGATTCAATAGATAATATAGTCATATTTGATCAAGTCTAGGAGAAAATTTAGTCTAATTTTCCACAAATAAATTGAGTTTTTAAAGTTAAGCAATGTAAATACTCATCTAAATAAACTAAAATAATATTTTATTAGGTCAAACTACTCAAGGAAAATAATAAAATCCTCTAAAATAGTCAAATAATCTACAAAAATTTAAGGTGAAATGGTCTTGAAATGAAAATTTAAATGCAATTCAAAACATAATCACAAACATATCAAAACTTTTTAGATTTAATCAAATTTAGATAGTCTCATCAATGAAACTCTAATTGTAATCCTTTTATACTAAGCTCACAAGATAAAAATATGTACTTAAAAATTGGTAAAAATAATAAAACAAGCTTAATCAATAGAATTTTAGTCTAGCCCAAGTACATTTCCAAACTAGATCAATAAAAAAAGGCCTAGACCTGAAAAACCTAAAAGGCTAGACTCTAGAGAAAAAATAGGTTCCATTATTTCATTAATAAATTAGGGTGTGTTGTGCAATCAAAAATAAATGGTGACTCTAATAAAAAATACTCATAAGTATTTTAGAACACTTAAACACTACCTATAACCAAGAATCTTTGGCTCAACCGAATTCTTGGATCTTAAAACAACTCATGAAAATATAAGAATAAATACTACATAAAGTAAATCTAACAATCTCATTGACAAGTATGTGATTGTGTATTTATTTTCTTGTTGAAACTTATAAGGACTATGTGATACAATTAAGATCAACGAACTAGTGAATTATAACTTGAAATAAATACCTAAAGATTGTTCCACTACCAGTCAAACATCTATAGAATTTATGGAATTAATATTTGTCCCACACAAATCCTTGATCTGCTACCATCTAAGCATCCATATTCCCTCAATAGAGGTTGATTTAATCACCCAAACATTGAGTTTTTGAATAATGAATTTTATTTTATTTTACTCTTGACTTTTCTTGAGTATATCAATCCTATGTTGGAGACCACCATGGAAAATGAAAATGAAAATTTTAGATTTTTCTCTCTTAGACCTTGGTTGTACCAGTTTCATCCAGGTAAATTTAGAGGTCATTAAACTAAATTTTGTGAAAGCTTTTGAGAGAATATATTTAATATCTAGATAACCCATCCTAAACTTACCAAAACACAACTAACTCAGTACATAGGCAAATAAATAAATATTTTATAATTGGATTGAAATATGGACCCAATACCACAAAAATTAGAGTATTCATGCACCGTAATGTCATTTGTGTTACCTATTCATAGACATTTCAACTCATTATTACTTCATTAATCAACATGGAACCATATAAAATTTACTTTTCCTATGTAGGATGAATTAAAAGGGGATAAAAATTATGTTCTATTGTATATTTATGGTTATAATGTGTTTGAATCATAGTAAATATAGTAGACAAAACTTTTTACTTGATTTTGGGAAATGGGTTTAAACTTAGACCAGATATTTTGTTGATTCAAAGCCATAGATAAAGTATCACTTGGGTATATATTGTTGATAAGTTATTATTGTATGGTTGTTACATGAGTCAAGTAGAGTCACTTAATTAGGCTTAAATATAGTATTGGATTCCTTATTTCAAAGAGATATAATCCCTATTTATCTGTGTAATATTATATTGACTCAATAATTCAATTTATTTGTGTGTTGGTTTGGTTTATTCTATCCGAAAACTTTCATTTTGATACTAGAGCAGTCTAATGGGTTAAAGAGGCCATGTATTATTATTTCCATTCTTTGTGGTCTTGAGTCATAATAATTTACACTTGTATTTTCTCTTATGTTCTACTCCATTAAACCTACCTATTGTGTTTCAATCTAGCTCGATGGTCTATATGTAATTGCATTTAGATATTACAGAAGGGTACCATCAAATTTGCCTATGATTGGAAAAGTTATAGATAGAATGAAGTCAAAATTAAATGAAAATATATTCTATAATCTAATTTACTTCAATGTTGTCTTTTAACTTTATAAAATTAAGAGCTGAAATCCTTGTATATATTGAAAATAATTATTAAGCCATAAGGGCCAGTTTTATAATATTGATCCTTTTACGCTTTCATTTGCAAATATTATTATTACTTCTAATAGGATATTTTGAAATGGAAATTTTAATCTACCTACAGTCCTAATACATGGTTATCACAAGTCATTTTTTAATGGATGTTTTTCTATTATCTCATCAATTAGACTCGTGCCTATAGCTATGCCTTCAATCTTCAATATCATTGGATATCAAGTAGTCATTTTCTTTCTTCATACATATTTTACACTATTTTAATGAGTCATTTAATTTTTTTAATATATTATTTTATTGTCTTAGTGTACATGAATTCAAGTTTTTATTTGAATTCAAAAATAATATATTTCCTAAAATATGTAATTTGAAAAGTGGGATGTAGTGAATGTCTATAGTTATATGTTTTAGATCTACTTGTATCTTCTTTGAGTCTATATTTGAGTGTGTCAAAATTAATTGTAAATGATTAATTATCATCATAAATCAACATTCGACATCCTTATTTTTTTTCATTTATTAAAAAATGGATATTCCACTAGATAAATATTTTAGTCTCAATTTTTACACCTAGAAGGTGAAAATCTAGATGCAATTGATGAATAAGAATTTATGGTGAAGTGTAAGTAGAAAACAAAAAAAAACTATAGATTAGAATAATCTATTGTAATGGCATAATAGTAATGAAAAAACAAATGGAATTATTAGTCTTGAACTTTCAAACTCTGAGCTACATTACGTAGACTTAGAAAATTCATCCATAAAGATATGGGATAGTTAAATAAATTATTTGGAGCAAAAGTAGTAAATGTGAAGTTCTCACTAAAACTCCAATTATTTAGGTTCAAAATGGGTAATGAAATGTAATGTCCCCTTCTGATACCAGAACAAAAGCTCTGATACCACTGTAATGTCCCTTTCTTAGGGTCTCCTTTTTTTAACAAAGCTCTGATACCACTATAATATCCCCTTCAAATAGGGAATATAGAAAGACAATAAGCTCTGATACCACTATAATATCCCCTTCAAATAGGGAATATAGAAAGACAATAAGCTCTGATACCACTTTAATATCCCTTTCAAATAGGGAATATATAAAGACCAAAGCTCTAAACAAAGATACGATTTTGCAAGATAAATTAAAATAAACAAATAAACCATAGTAAATCTCTTAACTCACAAATCAGTGCTCTTATTATTCTTCAGAATGATTACAATAATATATCTCTGGCATGCATATAAAGTAATACAAATATCATCTCAAAACCTGATCTTTGCCAATCTGGAACGGCTCTTGGGTTGCTATGTCAACAACACAGTCACCATCATCAGTCGATTTACTGCCAATGTTAGTCTCTGTCAGTTGGCTGATGTCAGTCACTGGTATGCTGATGTCGGTTCTTGTGTCCCCTGTGGCACTATTCAGACTATGGAAAAATGGTACATAATTGCACATATTGATATGGATTTCGTATAGAAGCAAAATATATGCTACAGCCTATGTTCTGATACCTGATCTAAAGATCTCTATCTGTATAATTTATTAAATCAAAACATAAGGAAATAAATACCTAAAATCACTATGATAACTTCTATGTGAAGTTATCTCCCAAACCTCTAAAGCTCTGTGATAACTTTTGTATGAAGCTATCTCTCAAATCGGCAATAGATCAGCTAATATTTCACAGCCTCTAAATCACACACACTGAAGAGTGGACGTTCTCTAATGCAAATGGAATCCTGGAACCCTTGGCTCAATCTTCACAGAATAATTCTTCAATATCAAAATCAATAATCAAATCATAATCAATAATGGCCTCTCTCCAATAAGAAACCCTTATATCTTCTAAAAAGTGTGCTTGCCCTAATTAGGGTTTCATAATTAAGAATTAGGGTTTCTCAATTAAAATATGCTAAATAATTAATATTTGATTAAATCAATCAAATATTAATATCTCCCTCAATACATGTCAGATCCTCGAACCATTCGAAGCTCGTGAACCAGGGAGTGATTCCACACATGATCATGCCATATTAGGGATGCTCTGTTGAATGCTAACATTCCCTATATAATAGGAGCTTAGGCAAATGTGTCTGAAAGAACTCGAATGAAAACCAACTATAGAAATTCTACAAATCAAAGCCAAGCCAAGCTCCATTATGACCCTCTATCCATCCTATCAGCCTATGAGGGTTGTATAGTAGGCTAACCATCAACTCTGAACATGTCAACTAAAAAGGGGACATGACAATCTGCCCCTCCTAAAATTACTTGTCCCCAAGCAATCTCAGAACAACAAACCAATCAATCCACTGGATCCCTTATGTAGTTATGATTTGCATTGCTGTTAATCAATGTAAGCTCTTGCAATATCCTCAGAAATATAACCCAAAGGAATCCACAATCAAACTGGCGGATGCAACTTAACCAAAATCTGAAAGCACAAATGTCATAGTTAGGAACCCATGAGAAACAAACTCTCAAAGTATCATAGCCCAAGTAGAATGGACAACTCAAACTACCAATTCCATCTATAAAATATGGTGCCAATCCATCCCATAATTGATCCCTCTATAAAGGTGGTATGACCAACTATACCACACTATCATCGGTGTGAGAAGAATCAATCTAGAAACTCAACTCCACTGCTATGCCAAACTCATCAGGACCAGGTACTCCCAAATCCTGAACATGTGTGTCAGCTCTAACAATATGTTCCTTAGCAACCACTATAGGAATGTACTCACCACCAACCACCTCAATATATAAATGAACTGGATCTAGTGCTGGTGAAGACCACAAATGCTCCAACTCCACAGTCACCCTAGCCAAATGAAATTATGACTCCTTGAAATCCAATTGTGTACTCTCAAGAATCTTAGAAGTCACCTCGAGTTGTTGAGTAAGCTCACTCACCTTATCTTCCTTGACCAATAATGTATCATATGCTATGCTGCCCCACTCCATAAGATAATCTCTGTCGGCTACCAACTGCATATAATCTTGTCTCAAAATCTAAATAGCCTCCCATAAAGAGTGGATCTCTGTCAAGGATAAATAACTACCTCCCTGCTTAATGCTAGTAGGAGAACCCCATCCATAAATTGCTAACAACTGATGAGCAGCATCGAAATGCTTGAAAGTGATAGCAATGTCTCACTCACTAACTCTCAGCTGACTAGACACATGATGGCACTGGCTAGATTGTCTCCTACAATCCTCCTCTGATGCACGGTCCAAAAGAGTAGACTCAAAATCACTAACCTCTGTAGAACTACCATCCATACTCTATGAATCAACTCCATAGCTCATATCAACATACAGAGTATCAATAATTGTAGCATCGCTATCCAACTCCTCCATACTGAAAGAAATTGCTGAGGAAACTAAGTCCTCAAAACTATCCACTGCATTCTCTTGAGTGTCATCTGCAATAATCAGATCTTGGGACTCTTCTACAGTCTCTGTCATATCTGAGAGATCATCAACACTCAATGTACCAAAATTTGAGTACACCTCTACACTCTGAGTGTAAGCATAAAACTCATCCTCATCTAACTCTAAAGAAGTTGCTGCTGAAACTATCTCATCATCACCATCTCCTATCTCATAAGAATCATGGGACATGCTACTATCCTGTCTAACTGATCTATAGTGCTCTCTCCTCAGCTTAACAAAGTGATCAAAAGACATCCTCTCCCAAACCTCAGGTGATAATAACTCCCACTCCTCATTCACTGTCATATACAATGTGAATTTGTCTTCGAATGTAGGGTCTGAAAGAAATTCCTTCCTCCTTTTATGGGTTTCAACCAACTAGTTCAAACTTTGTTTCAGCTTCTTCATATCCTTGTCCCACTATTTCTGAGTACTTGAAGTAATCATGATTTACTAGCCGGTTCAATGTCCAAACTACCCAAACTACCTAACAAGATGGCAAGAATTTAGCTCTGGTCTACCCAAACTACCCAACAGGATGGCAAGAACAAAACTTTGATACCACTATAATGTCCCCTTCTTATACCAGAACAAAAGCTCTAATACCACTGTAATGTCCCTTTCTTAGGGTCTCCTTTTTTTTAACAAAGCTCTGATACCACTGTAATATCCCCTTCAAATAGGGAATATAGAAAGACAATAAGCTCTGATACCACTATAATATCCCCTTCAAATAGGGAATATAGAAATATAATAAGCTCTGATACCACTGTAATATCCCCTTCAAATAGGGAATATAAAAAGACAAAAGCTCTGAATAAAGATATGATTTTTCAAGATAAATTCAAATAAATAGATAAACCACAGTAAATATATTAACTCGCAAATCAGTGCTCTTATTATTCTTCAGAATGATTACAATAATATATCTCTGGCATGCATATAAAGTAATACAAATATCATCTCAAAACCTGATCTTTACCAATCTAGAACGGCTCTCAGGTTGATGTGTCAACAACATAGTCCCCATCATCAGTCGATATACTACCGATGTTGATCTCTGTCAGTCAGCTAATCTACTGATGTCGGTCTTCAGTCGGCTGATGTCAGTCACTGGTATGCTGATGTCAGTTCTTGTGTCCCCTGTGGCACTGTCTAGACTATGGCAGAATGGTATGGAATTGCACAGATCGATACAGATTATGTATAAAAGCAAAATATATGCGATAGATTGTGTTCTGATACCTGATCTAAAGATCTCTATTTGTATAATTTATTAAATCAAAACATAAGGAAATAAATACCTGAAATCCCTATGATAACTTCTATGTGAAGTTATCTCCCAAACCTGTAAACCTCTGTGATAACTTTTGTATGAAGCTATCTCTCAAATTGGCAATAAATTAGCTGATATTTCACAGCCTCTGAATCACACACACTAAAGAGTGGACGTTCTCCAATGCAAATGGAATCCTAGAACCCTTGGCTCAGTCTTCATAGAAGAATTCTTCAATATCAAAATCAATAATCAAATCATAATCAATAATGGCCTCTCTCCAATAAGAAACCCTTATATCTTCTAAAAAGTGTGCTTGCCCTAATTAGGGTTTCATAATTAAGAATTAGGGTTTCTCAATTAAAATATGCTAAATAATTAATATTTGATTAAATCAATCAAATATTAATATCTCCCTCGATACATGTTGAATCCTTGAACCATTCAAAGCTGGTGAACCAGGGAGTGATTCTGCACATGATCATGCCATAACAGGAATGCTCCGCTGAATGCTAACATTCCCTATATAATAGGAGCTCAGGCAAACATGTCTGAAAGAACCTAAATGAAAACCAACTGTATAAATTCTGCAAATCAAAGCCAATTCAAGCTCCATTATGACCCTCTATCAATCCTATCAGCCTACGAGGGTCGTATAATAGGCTAACCATCAACTCTGAACATGTCAACTAAAAAGGGGACATGACATGAAAATACAATGAAAATTCATATAAATAATCTAATTATCTCATTAGATAGCTAGCATAATTCAAATTTACAATAGAAGATGAAGATGCAAATGCTATCATGTTAAATAGTTTATCATCTAAATACAATAATGTATTTTTTACTCTTGGATAGATGTCATATTAGACCTTAGAATATATGATTTTAGCTCTTCTAGATAAATAAAAGAGAATAAGTGAATACATTGAAGAGGAATGTGTAGCAATTGTAAAAAGTAATGCCAACTCATATTTTTAGGTAAGAAGTGATAAAATATAGGAAATTAATAAGAAAGCTTCTTTATCACTATTATAAATAACCAGGACATATTTTTATGTATTTCAAGATACAATATCAAGATCTCATAGATGATAAACTAGAAGAAAAATATTTTTCTATTGAAGAAGCAAATTGGTATGAATATCTTCCCTACATTAGTGGTGAAGATTCCTCTCAACATCGTGATGAAGACTATCTCTAATAAGTGTGTGTGTGTGTGTCTTTGAATAAGAAAAAAAGAGAATTTTGGTTCACATGTGTGGTGTGAAAACAATAAAAAATTGCATCTCCATGGTGATAATTTTTTAAGGATCATCTTGATGTAGTAAACATGTAATAAGTGTGACTAATTGGTTAAAGTGTTTTTATGAGTTTGTTGATGGGTCCTAATTCATAAAACATGTGTTCACATGAATAGGTTGATGGACCCCTATTAATGTTAGATTTAGTTCCAACATTATCTATTTATATCATATCCATGTATAAGTTATATGGCTACATGATATATTTCATTAGTGTGAATCCTTAACATATTATCACATTAGGGGAGGGAATGATAATTTATTCTTGTATGGTTATTACATGATTCAAGTATACTCACTGTTTTAAGCTTAGGGGTATTATTGGATTACTTATTTCAAGGAGATCCAATACCTATTTATGTTTTTAATATTATCTTGATTCAATAATGCAAGTTATTCATGTGTTGGTTTGGTTTATTAGTATGTTTTTGATTTGGTTCATAATATTATACCATTGTATACTTTCTTGTGATAACGGATGATTGGCATATGTGTTTGATGTCATTTCTTGCATATACATATAATCTAATATCATGATATTGATTAAGTTTCATTTATCAGAGAGTATGTGTGTGTGTGGAATTGACTTGGATCCATGAGTGATCTAAATTTCTATAAGGAAAACTTTGGTCAAAGTAATGTTATAACTGAGACATTGTCATTCCACTATACTTTGTAGTTTGCATGTGTATGTGTGATGTCATATTAGATAGAGGATTATTATCCATGGAAACATTGAGCTAATACTAATCAATGAATGAGAAAGTATATATGAAATCATATAAATCATTCAAACCCTAGCCTAGATCACCCCCATACCTTGATGTTTACTTGTATTATATTCATAGACATTATAATTTCTTGATTTACATTATATGTATTTATATCCATTCAGATTTCTTGATTATTAGTGCATCATATTTATAATGGGTTTAATGCATGAAATTATCTCTCATGTGTTACATCAAATCATACATTTTCTTGTAAAATTTTCTCATAATTTATAATATGTTATGTATTTCATTTTTACATTATTAAAGTTTGATAATGTTCCAAAGCTTACTTTAGAGAAATATCCATTACATTATACATCACATTTTTTTAATATTAAAAAATCATGTGCACACTCTTTCAAAAATATTCTAAATGTTCATTACATATCCACATGGTTAAAATTCACTAATGTTTGTTGGAAATATTGTCATTGATGTCAAAGGTCTAGTATTATTGGTGATAAAGGCCCCATTGCATTTGATGGTGTTTTTAATATTCATTTCTTGACTAATGTGTGTTAATAATTATTTAATATTAATTAATATATTTTTGGTTGCATATAAGTCAAAAGAGGTCCCATGGAGAAGTCAAAGAGTCATGGGGTAAAAAAGACGAAAGAGGAATGGAATGCATTTTTTCATGAAGAGTAACCTTGAGGAATTTCAAGAGTCACCATGTGAAGACGAAAGAGGTATGGCACATTTATCCATAAAGGGGAACTTTTAGGAATATGAAAAGTCACCAAGATAAAGACAAAAGAGGAAAGGATTCTTTTGCTTATGAAGGGTCACCATATGAATTTTCAAATGCAAGGATATGAAGGGTCATGCAAGTTTGGCACAATTTTCCATGAGGATTGAAGGGTCACAAAGGATGAATTTCAAAGGTAATTTGGAAAGCTATAATTAAGGATTGATAAGCCATTTGTAATATGCAAGAGAGTGCATGGTTTGTATTTGTTTTCGAAGAGAGAAAAGTAGGAGATATTGTAGAGTTTTATCATTTATTGAGTAAGCAACATTGAGAGATAGTTATGTTTATACACAAGAGGGGTTGGTTCTCTTGTGGGTTAGTGCTCATGAATCTTTGTAAGGGGTTGGTAATCCTATGGGTTTGTACTCACAAATAGTTACTATGTTGGTGCTCGACAAAAGGGTTGGTGCTCCTGTAAGTTGATGCTTACAAACTTTGTATTTTGAGTTGGTGCTCATTCATATACTTGAGATTGTTCTCTATGTTTTTTCCCAATTTTGGTTTCCATGTAAAAATCTACTCTCCCTCTCTCTCTCATGTGGTGAAAATTATTATTTCAATTTTATTGCATAGCTTGACTGTATGATTGAGTGGTTAAAGAAAAGAAATTAGATTCAGTAAAAGATATATAATATACTAATTCACCCCCACCTCTCAATATATTTTGTGCTTAACAATTGGTATCAAATCAGGTTCCTTTTGAAAAAAATTTATAGCTTGAAGGAAGATCAAGAAAGCACGATGGATAGATCACATGAAGGATTTTATACAAATAAGGCACCTTTGTTTGATGGGATGAATTATATATTTTTTAGCATAAGGATGAAGACTTAATTGATGGCCCTTGGATTCAACATATGACAAGCAGTGGTGGAGAAATATGAAGAGCCACAGACACTTGTAACTAATTTGGTAGAAAAGAAGGAAAGTGAAAATAATTCTAAAGCTTTAAATACAATTTTATGTGGTTAATGTGAAGCAAAATTTGTTAAATTTATGCAATGTAAATCTGCTCATGAAACTTAGGTAAAATTTGAGAATATTTACAAAGGTGATGGAAAGGTTTAGCAAGCTAAGCTTTAGACTTTCAAAAGACAATTCAAGAGTTTGAAGATGGAAGAAGAAGAGAATATAGAAAGTTATCTCTTATGGGTTGATCAAATAGTCAATCAGATTCAAGGTCTTGGAGAAAATTTAGAAGAATAGACTATGGTTTAAAAGGTTTTGAGATCTCTACCATTGATACATGATGCAAAATTTTTGGCAATTAAAGAGATGAAGAATTTAACCAAGCTAAAGATGGATGAGCTTCATGGTATTCTTATGGCATATGAGATGCAGACTGAACAAGATAAACCTTTAAAGAGATAAGCGGCTTTCAAGATATCAAAGAAAGAGAAGGCTAAAATTCAAGAATCAAGTGATAATTATAGTGATGATGAAGATGATAATGGACCTCTATTAATTCGCAAGCTGTAAAAGGGCACTAATAAATATCAAGGAAAATTACCTTTTAAATTTTTTAATTATGGAAAGATTGGACATTTTGTAGCTAAATTCCCAAATAAGGGTAATGATGACAATGAAGAAGGAAATTCTACATACAAGAAGAATTTCAAAGGTAAATTCAAGAAGGGATTTGAGAAGAAGAGCTTGTATTTTAAAGATCCTAGCTCAACCAAAGATAGTGAAGTCAGTGACTTAGAAGAAGAAGATATTATATTCATGGCCAAACATGAAGATGCCTTCTCAAGCAAAAGTATAGATGATTATGAAGAATAATAGGATGAATCTGAAGTGAATCTAGAAGGACAACTCATTTGTGCCTTAGAAAAGTTAAAATATATTGAAAAGAAGAATCGAAGATTAAAGCTCCAAATCGAGAAAAATGAAAATGAGTCAAAGGAAATAATTGAATATCTACAAGCATAATTTGAAGAAGCCAATAAGATTGTATAATATCTAATGGCATAGTTGAAAATAGTAAGTAAAGAATGTGAAAGGTATGTTAATGAAATTTCTTATTTAAAAGCAGATCTTGATAAAAGAAATAAAACAATCAATGATAGAGCATCTAATGATTCAAAATTTGAGAATAAATTTAATATGTTGAATAAGATATTAAAAATTAAACATCAATGTCAGATAAGACAGGTATTGGATTTGAAAAAGAGAAAGAGGAGGTCACTACTTTCATAGACAAGGAAAAATGAAAGAGCTATGCTGAAGCTCTTACAAAAGAATAAATAAAAATGGAATAAGTTAAGAATATAGAGGACATCTCAAACAAAGAAGGCTAGAGGGAACAAATCTACAAAAGGAAATCAAGTCAAAGATATACAATAGGTCATATTTTTATGGTTACTATATTTATTGTAATGGATATGGTCATAAGAAATTAGAATGTCAAAAAAGAGTTAATAGTTTAAGAAATAAGGAGAAGAAAAGTCATGTAGAGTCAAGTAGAAGCCACAACTCTTTTGCTCTTCTATTAGGATTTAATGAAGAGGCCATAATATGTTACAAATTTAACAACTTTAGACACATAGCTTGGTACTATAGAAGTGTGTTCAAGTTAGTCAAGAAAGACCAAAGTTTCAAGGCTCCATTCATCAAGAAGAAAGTTCAGATAGGTTCATGGAAAAAGAAACAACCTAAAAAATCTATGTTGGTGCAAACTACTTTGCATGCAAGAAATGAAGAAAATCCATGGTTCATTGATAGCAGATGTTCAATGTACATGACAAGAGACAAGAGAAAGTTCATAACCTTGAAGAATATCAATGGTGGCACAGTGGAATTTGGAGACAATACTACTACCAAAATTACTGGAAAAGGTACACTAAGTTTAGATAATAGTAGAAGTAAAACTAAAAATGTTTTGTATGTATAAGGTCTTAAGCATAATATTTTGAGTGTAAGTCAAATGTGTGATCATGTGCACACACTAAATTTATATGCAAAAAGTTATGAAATTAGAAGAAAAAATTTAGATATGTTGGTTATAGATGATCATAGAACAGATAATAATTTATATATGCTATTAGACATCAAAGGTCAAAGATGTTGTTTGAGCTAGATTGAAAAAAGTTGGCTATGGCACAGGAGAATGGGGAACATAAATTTTAACAATATTGTCAACATTAGCAAGAATCAAGTAGTCAAAAATCTTCCAAAGATTACAAAGCCATCTTACACACTTTATGAACCTTGTCAGCATGAGCAGCAGGCTAGAAGGCGGTTCAAAATAAAAGACTACTCGACTACTCAGATGCTAAAGATTTTTCACATTGATCTATGTGGACCTATTATAACTCAAAGTACTCAAGGTGAGAAATATTTCATGTTTCTTATTGATGATTTTTCATGTGTGACTTGGCTAATGTTTTTAAACAAAAAATTAGAAGCTTTCAGACATTTCAAAACATTCAAAGCATTAGTTGAGAATGAAACCATTTTGAATATTAAGTGTCTAAGATCAAATTGAGGAGGAGAATTCATCTCAAATTAATTTATTGAATTTTGTGAAGACCATGGAATAAAGAGATATTATTCAGTAGCCAAAACTCCACAATAAAATGGAGTAGTTGAAAATAAAAATAAAACAATTCAGGAGATGGTGAGCACAATGCTAAATGAATCCAAGATAGTAGATAAATATTGGAGAGAGGAAGTTTCCATAGTAGTGAATATTCAGAATAGATCATTATTGAGAGTCAATAGTGACAAGACTTTTTATGAGCTATGGAAAGACAAACTAGCAATAGTTGATTATTTTAGAGTTTTTGGCAGTAGATGCTTCATAAAGAGAATTGATGAAAAAATTGGTAAGTTTGAATTCAGAGTAGATGAAGGTATATTTCTTGGTTATTATTGAAAAATTAAATATTATAAAAAAATAACCAAGAAAATTGTTGAAAGTGCAAGTGTTAGGAGAGAAGAATATGGAACACAAAGAATTAGTGATCCAGTAGACATTCTTGAAATAATTGAAGAGAAAAGTTTTGAAGAATCAGATGAAGATGAGAAGGAGAAAAAGGGAACCAAAAATCCATCTAAATATGTTTAGAGAAATCATAATTAAAGTGACATCATCAGGGACATAAATGAATGAATTTGCACCAGAAGAATGATGGTAAGTGAATATGAGCAAGTTAATTTCTCTTTGTTATCCAAAATTCAGCCTAGAACTTTTTCAGAAGCTAGACACGATAAGCATTGGGTTAAGGCTATGGATGAATAATTAAATTAGATAGAAAATAATGATACTTTGGAATTGGTGCCTAGACCAAAATATCACAATGTGATAGGAATAAAATGTATTTATAGAAATAAGTTGAATGAAAATGGAGAAGTGACCAAAAATAAAGAAAAATTTGTATGTAAAAGATATGCTTAGATTGAGGGAATAGATTTTGAAGAAAATTTTACACCAGTGGCAAGGTTAGAGGCTATTAGAATGTTTCTTGCATATGCAGTGTTTAAAATTTTCAAAGTATTTTAGATGGATGTCAAATCTGCCTTTTTGAATGGGAATCTAGAAGAAGAAGTCTACATTGAGCATCTTGATGGATTTATTCTCTCAAATATTAATATCCATGTATGAAGATTGAAGAAAGCATTGTATGGATTGAAACAAGCTCCCAAAGCTTGGTTTGCAAGACTTGATAAGTACCTGTAGGATCAAGGTTTCAAGAGAGGATTTACTGATAGTAATATCTACATCAAAATAGAATGTGAGCATGAATTTATTATTGTGGTATATGTTGATGATATCATTTCTGGAGGAAATATTGAAAAGATGATAAAAGATTTTTTTGATAATATGCAAAAATAATTTGAGATGTCTATGCTTGGAGAATTCTCATATTTCTTAGGATTACAAATATTTCAGTCAGATAAAGGAATTTTCATATCTCAAAGTAAATATGCCAAGGAAATGTTGATTAAATTTGGTTTTGAAGATTATGTACTAGTTGGCACACCAATGTGTATAGGGAATAAGGTGAGTAAGGATGAAGATTCACTTTTTACAAATCAATCTTTGTATAGATCTATGATTTGTAGTCTTTTATATTTGACAATATCAAGGCTAGACATCATGCATGTAATAGGCATGGTTGCAAGATATCAGTCATCTCCAACAGATAGTCATGTTCATTTGGTGAAGAGAATATTCAGATATATCAAGGGGACATTAGATTATGGATTATGGTATCCCACAGTTAGAGATTTCACGTTGGTTGCTTATATAGATTTAGATTGGGTAGGGTGCTTGGATGACTAAAAGAGTACAAGTGGAGGAGCTTTATTCCTTGGTGATAGCTTAGTATCATGGCTAAGCAAGAAGAAAAATTTAGTGTCACTGTATACAAGTAAAGTAGAATATATTGTAGTAATATTGTGTTGTACTCAAGTGCTTTGGATGAAGTAAACTTTGAAAGATATCAAGGTAAGGTATGATGAACCTATTTCTTTTTTTTCTGATAACACAAGTGTTATAAATATTTCAAATAATCTAGTGATGTATTCAAGAAAAAAAAAATTCCCATTAGATATAACTTCTTGAGAGAGTAGGTTGCATATCAATAGGTTAAGATGGAGTATATTAGTACTACAAAGTAGATTGTAGATATTTTCACAAAGACACTACCAAAAGACACATTTGAGTATCTATGAGAGAAATTGGGAGTAATTTATTTTATTTCCTACCATTGAGGTTCAACATCATCTGAGGGAGAGCTAAGTGTTAGATCTAGGTATACCCTTTGCCATTGATGTCAAAGGGGGAGAATAATAGGTACAGGTATAGGTACAAAAAAAAGTACAAGGAATAGGTATAGGTTGCTACAGTAAGGGGAAGTTACTGTATGTTTTTTAGATGATAGTATGTGAAAGTTTCAGGATGTGGTAGTTTTAATTTTAGGTTTCCATCAATGACAAAAGGGGAGATTTTTGGAAATATTATCATTGATGTCAAAGGTCTAGCATTATTGGTGATAAAGACCCCATTGCATTTAATGGTGTTTTTAATATTCATTTCTTGGCTAATGTGTATTAATATTTATTTAATATTAATGAATATATTTTTGGTTGCATATAAGTCAAAAGAGGGCCCATGGAGAAGACAAAGAGTCACGGGGTAAAAGATGAAAGAGGAATGGGACATATCTTCTCATGAAGAGTCACCTTGAGGAATTCCAAGAGTCACCATGTGAAGACAAAAGAGCTATGGTTCATTTTTCTATGAAGGGAAACTTTGAGGAATACGAAAAGTACCAAGATAAAGAAAAAAGAGGAAAGGATGATTTTGCTTATGAAGGGTCACCATATGACTTTTAAAATGTAAGGATATGAAGGGTCATGCAAGTTTGATGCCATTTTCCATGAGGAATGAAGGGTCACAAAGGGTGAATGCCGAATGTCATTTAGAAAACTATAAATAAAGGCTTGAGAAGCCATTTTTAATATACAAGAGAGTGCATGGTTTTTATTTATTTTAGAAGAGAGAAAATTAGGAGATATTGTAGAGTTCTATCATTTTTTGAGTAAGAAACATTGAGATATAGTTGTTTTTTATACATAACAGGGGTTGGTGATCCAATGGGTTAGTGCTCACAAATCTTTGTAAGGGGTCGGTGTTCTTATGGGTTAGTGATCACAAATAGTTATTGTGTTGGTTCTTGGCAAAGGGGTTGGTATTCCTACAAATTGGTGCTTGTGAACTTTGTATTTTGAGTTGGTGGTCATTCATATACTTGAGATTGTTCTCTGTGGTTTTTCCCAATTTGGGTTTCCATGTAAAAATTTGGTCTCTCTCTCTCTCTCTCTCTCTCTCTCTCTCTCTCTCTCTCTCGTGGTTCAAATTATTATTTTATTTTTATTTCATATATTAAATGTATGATTGAGTGGTTAAAGAAAATAAATTAGATAAAGTAAAAGATATATAATATACTAATTCACCCCCCCTCTCAGTATATTTTGTGCTTAACAATGTCCAAATTCATGATCTTCTTCTTTTAAAAGGTATACTAGATGTAGTCACCTCCTCCACACATTTACAACACTATGCATTTGGATTTAAATATTTATAAAATCATAAGTATACCATTTGGAAATTATTGGGTAAGTATAATCAAGTAATTACTCATCCTCTTGCTCATTTTCTTAGCAAAGGGTATGTAAGTCTTGGATATAGTATCACGTCCTCAATTCATGGACTAATTTAATGTATTCCATTTTCTAAGACCATTTTTTTCATAATATATAGTATAAAAAGAATAGTTAATAATATAAAACATATATTACACATGTCATAAAAATTGAAATTTCAAAGTAACTCCCCTTGCTTACTTCACACCCTATTGAGTGGCATATCATGGCTATTATTTCTGAATCCAACACTCAAGAAGAGATTAATGATTCAAATGATTAGTAAAAATTATTACAATATATTCATTATCATCCCAAAATTGCTAATTAATTATTGTATTTGGATAAATATAAACACAATAAAGTCACCCAAGATGGTTCTTCCACTATTGTTATTTCTACCATTTATCATATTCTAATTTCTACACCTTTAGTTACTTCCAAAACATCATCTCTTGGTTTGGGATAACCACTTGTTTTCCTAAAATACACCATGAATTTTACTACCCATTTTACTTAAAATACTCATATTACGTATATGAATACTACTCTAGAGCATACCATTATTTTATTACAAGCCAAATTGGCTTACATTGAGTAATCTATTTCTCAAGCTAACCCTACCATGGATTAATGTTCTTTTTGTATTACCCTTTGGCACCCAATATTTCATATTATCCACTCCTAGTTGTATTTTTATCTCACAAATTTTGATCTATGAAGAAAAAGTTGATCCTATACAACATTTATGTGTATTCTATGTAGCTTGTCTAGATTATGTAGATAATGATAAATTTTTGACAAAGATTTTTCCAATAAGTCTAAATAATTAAGATATTATATGTTTTTATTATATATTTATATAATCAATAAATTATTTAATCCTTTTAAAAATAAATTTTGACACACTTTTCATATTTTATAAATTTTATCACATGCTCAAATTTCAAAGCTCAAACAAGGGTCTAATGAAACTATCATTGAATATGTGCTAAGATACAAGATTATGATTTTAAAAATGATAAATAAAATGGTTGATAATTATATCCAAAATATTTTTTCACAAATATTTCTCCCTCATCTTCAATATTTAATTATGTTTGATAAATTTAAATCTTTTGATGAACTATGCCACATAATCAAAGAGCATGAAGCTAAGTTGCTTTCATTCAAGCTTAAGTATGTCTCAAATGTTTATTTTACTTCAAATTTAAATTTTAAAATAAATAAAAATTATAAAATTAAACCAAATGAAATAAAGACTTAAATAAAAGTTACATTTTATGTTATATCATAACCACCTCAAAAGCTTCAATTACAAGCTACACCAAGGAGGTAGTTCTCAAGGTTTCCATCACTTCCTCATGTTTTGTTGAAAAATATCCTATAATTAAATGTAATCACTCTTCCTCCATGCATCGAGATAGATATTTACATCTCAAGATATATAAAATTTTATGTAAATGCATATTGTGACTATCATAGATGTGTTTGACATTATAAAAATATGTATTTTAAGCTTGCAAAAGTTTCAAGATCTCATTGATGATAATATTGTAGATATTGGTACACATATGGAAGAGAATAAGACATAATAAAATGATAATTCAAATCTCAAAATATACAAATATCATTTTCCAAATCATGAGGTAAATAAAAAGGATAATTATAAAGTTCATTATGCATACAATACTCATCCTCCTCCTTATACATATGGACATACACTTGATAGAATTATAGGTACAATTAAAAACAAACAATAATCACATCATATGATCACACTTGATGATAATAAAGCTGTTTATGATTATTTATATATACATGCACTTTTTATTAGAGCATATGTTAACAATCAATCCATCCATAGTGTCATTATAGATAATGGATAAAGTGATAATGTGTACACCATAACACTCATTCATTATCTTGGTTATATAGAACAAGATATACAAGATACTTATATAGTTTTAAAATAAATTCATGGGAATACATAATATACTCTTGGGAATATATTACTTCATTTACAAGTAGGCCCTTTCATGGTGCCTACTCTTTTTCTCGTTTTACCAAGCATAGGGGTCTTAGATATACTACTAGGACACCTTTGGATAAAAAATATTAGATTAGTACCTTATATAGTAAATAAATGTCTCAAATACATTAATGATAATAAAGAGGTAAAATTTCAAGGAATCTAATATGAATGTCCTTTAGATAAATTGAGGTTTACTTATTCTATGGAAAAATTAATTGGTACAATTATTAAGCAATATGAGAATTAAATAGTTTATAAAATTATTCAAGAGAATGATTTATAAATTTAAAATTATATTATAGTTACTAATGAGTGGGATCATATTATAGAATCAATTTCTCCATCTACTTATGAGCATGATATAATTTCACATGAGCATATACAATTTGTTTCATAGAGCATGGCACATTTCCCAAGTAGAAAGTGGTCCCTATAAATAAGCCTCAAAATTCCTCTCCTAATTAAAAATAGGTAAAAGTATATTTTATTTAATATCATTCTCCT
The DNA here is from genome assembly GCA_037957365.1 of Torreya grandis. Taxonomy (NCBI): domain Eukaryota; kingdom Viridiplantae; phylum Streptophyta; class Pinopsida; order Cupressales; family Taxaceae; genus Torreya; species Torreya grandis. The sequence continues at coordinate 41,178 of JARHVA010010637.1, read as the reverse complement.
AACATGAGGATAAAGGTTTTAATGATCACATAAATAATGATTTATAGATTTTTTATAGCTTATGGCTATTATTCAAATTCAGAGGCATCTACATTTGACACTTCTTCATCACATTAAGTCATTCCTTCATAAAATGTAGTGAGATATACTTATGTGCATCATATTTATCAAATTATTGGGTTGAAAAAAACATCCTACTTCTTCCCACCACATTAATTAGGTTGTATCTCTTAATTATCTAATTCAATTTTACTTTTACATAGCTTCTTTTCTTTTCTTTTCTTTTTAATTTATAATTATTATATCCCTTATCCAATAATTATTTTATCCATTGAAGTTATCTATTTACTTTGGGTACTTACCCTCTTAATTTTCAACTTGATTCAAACAATCCAAAACACTTATCTCTATGACAGTCCCATTACTTAATATTGCATAACTTATATCCTACAACACTTAAATGATATCATATTGATAATTATTACAAATTATCACATTTATCCTATTACTAATTTTAGGAGAGAATATATACCTAGATATTATACATATTTAAATTGAATTTTATATGACTCAAAGTTTCATATACATTAGATCCATTGTTTCTCTTCCTTATTATCATGATTTTGCACCTTGTTGAGGATTGTTCAAATCCCTCCTACTTAATCCATTTTCAAAACATCACTTATTATAACCTATTTTCAAATCTCTTTTATCATTAAAATATTGTAAAAAAATCAAAATTATGTATATAGTTTAAAAAAATCACAATATTTTTAAAAACTCAAAATCAGGACCAAAAGAATTTTCAAATGTTGTTATCATACTTATTTTCATATGTTGTTTACTCTATGTTAAGTAGATAGAATATTCCATATTTAAATACACAATGATTATCACAAGGTACTTGAGTGTGATACATGACATAATTCCACATGATTTTCTTTATGTCAGGATTCCCTTATTACCCAACAACCTTATGAAGTTAAGGGAATCTATTTATTTTTCATGAACACTTAAAAAAAATTATCTATGCACAAAATTTTCACCATGTTGAACTACATATGATACAAATAACTTCATATATCACTCATTTTCTTTTTAAAATGTATTACATTAAATATGTTACTTGATAACATTCACATTCATACATATGATTGAGTTACACTAGTCTCATTTGTTACATGATTTGCTTTGCATTCTTATTTTACTACATAATAAGTTAGACATTTTTGCTTATTATGTGTAGACTTTAGCCTTGTATGTTTAAATTATTTCTTATATAGAATCATTTTTCTATTTTAGTGTATCGCTTGGCCTTGTGTGTTGTGCAACATGTACATTTCTATTGTATGTGGCCTCTTAGGCCTTATGAATGAGATATCATGAAAATTGCATGACCAATTATATGAAATTACTTATATAATTATTAATTGATACCGTGATTCATATCATGAATCACTTATATACTTTTTTATCTAGTGCCATGATGTATATGATATATACATTTATTATATTTTTCAATAAAATATCTTACTAACACATGCTTCATATGAAAATTTAATTATATATTCAATAGTATGAATGTAATAAATTTAAAATATTCAAAGGAGTATATATTTCAAATATATTTTATTTTGAGATAAGTGAATTACAAGCTATGTATCTGATCTCAAAATGGGTGCATCACAATTGGCTTGCTTAGAAAATTCAAGCCTCATGAGCAAAATTTTAGATTTATGGAAAATATACAATTTTCAAATAAAAATACTATTAAACATTTTCAAACTATGGGGGCATGTGACATGCATGTGAACTAATTTTATAGTTATAAAATTTTAAATTTCAAATATTTAAAAAGTGAAAAGTTACAAAATTTAAAACATTCCAAAGGTTTCAAAAAGTGAAAAAAAAATTAAAAGGTTTCAAAAGTGGAAATTTTCAAAAGTTTAAATTTATTGATTCAAATAGAATATAAATATTTGGGGCATGATATTCATTCATGTTCACATTTCTACTATCATTTTCAATATTTAAATTTTTAAATTTTAAAGTTCTAAAGTTACAAAAGTTATAGATAGAATCTAGACTAGTCTGCAATGGTGTGATTTATCTCAGTGGAAAGTGAACCACATTAGAATTTAGTGACACTCAACACCTATGGTTGCTATTTTTTAATATATAGTGGGCCATAATTCATGGTTCCACCCCTTGAAATATTTTATAGGATACTTTGTACACTCAAATGAGAGTTAAAGAATACAATATTTATAACTCAAGAGCATTCAAAGGTTTTCCGATTGAGACTTGATCACTTTCAATTCACCATGATCCATTACTTATGAAAATGTACCATCAAGGGGACATGAAATTTACCATCTCTAAAATTATAGGGCAATTTTATCTCCTTATTCTCTTTTCCAATTATAAATAGCAAATTTTCATTTTTAAATATGAGAAAATATTACTTTTGGTGGAATTATTGTAGGTTTCTTACATTTAGGAATATTACAAAATGAACCTTCATGTCCAAATACAAAGTGTGTATACACACTAATATTTGCATCTAATTTAATTTATTAATTTTACTATGTGAATCACTAGAATAACATGGGGGAAGATATAGACACACAAATTAATCATTAATGATTGATAATATTTATTCTTGACATCCTTGCCCTTACTTGGTCCATTCTCCATTTCGATAATTGATGTAGGAGAATCACTGACTATTATATATATTTCATAATTTTTCATATTTTAAGTCTTTTTAAAGTTTTTTTAGTCATCTTTAGAATATAGGAATTAATTTTAAGTTCTATGTCCTTATCAATTTTGAATTAGAGGAGTATTCAAATTCTCCCACCAAAAGTTTTGTTTGAATTTTCAAATGTTCTTGAGTAGTTTAGAGGTCTCAATTTTATAAGTTGTGTGGTGAGGATATGATAAAGGATAAATAATTATCAACCCATAAAATGTGAACATGACAAGTTATCTTGTGGTTAAGATAAACATCATATAGTTTTGTACTTCTCTAATGTACAAAAGTAAGTTAGAAGTTGGTTATGAAGTCTTGCTTTGAATAGGTAGTTTTTTTGAATTTGGAGTCATTAAAGGTAGAATATTCAATGTAAGATAGGATTGGTTGGATTTAAAATTATTAAAGGAGGAAACCCCCAATAATATGTATAAATAATTCATTACAAGAGAAGATTCTATTGGCATATTTTGTTATCTTTGTGTTTGCAATAATGTAGAAAGGCAAACAGTGCATGTGAAGAGAATTATAACAAATTCATGTTGTGTTTTTAATTTTGAGATCACTATTACATTTATTTAATTTCATTTATAAATTTATTTATATGTTATAATTTTTTTTTTATATGTTTAGAAAGGAAACTTTAAGACCAACCTGCATATTCTAAGTTGTTTGCCATTTAAGGACTGAAAGGATTCTAGACACATTTGATAGTAGAGGAAGAATTTTATCTAATATGTTATTTTTTATTTAAACACTTCATTCAATAATTTCCATACTTAGTGTATAATAATATGTATAATATTGGTAATGATTATACCTAAGCACATAGTCATATTTCCTGTGTTATGTAAACTAAGTATAATAGAGGAATAAAGACAATAATTCTAATATTATCTTGAAGTTTATGGAGATTTATAAGTTTTATTATTAATAATTGTTTAATTTTCTTATATTTATATTTTATTATTATATGTAATCCAAGAAAGGACAATATTATCTTGTGTATTATGCGGAAACACACATAGTCAAGGCAACATTTTATAATGATTGTTAAACATAGTTGTCAAAAGGATTTCCAATGTTTTTAATATTCATAATGGAGTTTTTTATAGGGTAATAAAAAAACAAATAGGTATGAAACCTTTTAAATAACCTTATATTTCTATTCTATCTCTTTGTAAAAGCATACAATCTTAAGGTGTAACACAATTAAGCCATTTCTTGTTGGAAAACATCAATAGAAGAGATCAAAGTAGAATCCAATGATGTTAAAAGGTGTGTGGTGATTATTTATAGATTATTAAATATTCAAATTACTTGAAATTTTTTTGAAACAATTGAAAACAAATTCTGGCCCTTCTCAAGTCTATAGACACCAAGAAATCCATATTCTAGGGTTTCACCCCAAAACCCATTGTAAAAAGAGAACTAACCATCCAAAACTCAATAAAATTGGTGATTTTAATGTGGAATAATATATTTTGTGTGTTTCAAGTTTTTTATATACAAATTCATGCATTTTCACCAATTGTGTGTGTAGGAGTTACATAGGCCTAAACAGTGGCCTAAAAGGGTCAAATATAGTATTCTAATGGTGAAATAAAGTAATTAAAATTAATATAACATTGAAATATAATATATGATATTTAAAAATATTTATATTTTCCCAATTTGAGAAGTTAATAATCTGTATGAAGTAAAAAATCCTTCAAAAAAGCTTACTAACTACCCTATGTCAAAGCAAGTAGATAGTGAATGTTAGAAGGGTTGTAATGGAAATTTTTGTGTGTAATGAAGGATCTATAAATAATTTTTTTAGTATTTTAAATATGATATAAACTATAAACTCACATATAACCCAGGTTTGACCTATGTTTCTATGTATTGAGTCAAAAAGACGTAAGTTGAATGGATAAAGACAAGTCTGTTAAAGTAAGCAAGGGATGGATTAAGGTGAATCCAATATAGAGAGAATGTTTTCAAGGATACTTAAATGATATAAAAGGATAGATGGGTTCTAAGGAAGATATAGAGACTTGAGACCAAATAAGGATAAACAAGGAGATTAGAGCTAGGTAGTCATAGCTAGAGGTAAAGAAAAGTATTTGATTATGTTTTTCTAACTACCTAGACATGATAAGTGAAGCCCTTTGCATCAATAACTCATAATATATAAGACAGACTTGATTATATTATAAACATTTAAAATATCATACAAGCATCCATATTTAAATTAGATTCATCTATATTTAATCCATAGTCTCATGTTATAACTATCCATGCAATCTCTAGTCTTTTGTGATAAATCCACACTAGCCAAATAGGGGTGTAATATGACCCTATCCCATAGTGTGGCCTTATCTATCATGATCCAATGGTCATTTTGTTTTTCAAATTGAGACATTACAAAATGTCTCTTGAATCTTGTTAATTTTATTAGCTAAATTATTCTAAATATTCTCCTATAAAATCACATCAAAGATACTCATTCTACCCCCACTATATATCTATAAAAAAATCATTGCACACTAAGATAAAAAATAATATCCTCTCCTATTTCAATTTTATAGCATTCTAATAGTTCATAGACAAGTCTAAATATTTTTTTATTATTGGTCAAGGGCATATATTTTCAAGTATTTTTATTAATCATCTAACTAAGAATTATAGTTGCATCATATGGATCACACAATCACTCTAAAAGGGATAAGTACATCATCCCAAGGTGCATTTTGGATATTTAGGTAGCCATCAGTCAAAGGAGTTTATGAGGCCACCTCAACTATCCTTACTAACCCATTTTTATTCCCATTTTGTTATCTAATTTTTATCTAGTGCATGTATAGAACTAGGGATTGATATTTATCTCTTCCACATGACATAATACATACAAATATATAAATTCACTCATTATAAGTAGTTGTGTAAGCCTAGATTAATGGATCCATAATAAAATCATCCAAGACATGGTCACAATAACTAAAAAAGGCTATAGTGTGCATACGTCTACCTCTTGTAGTTTTTTATCTATAAACTATGAATCACTATTTTAAATATAGGCATGTCTATAGGTCAATTTAACACAATATGAACTTAAATAAATTTTATACAGTCAAATATATTACTATTTTTAACAACACTCTCTAATGATAACTTAATTTATTATTTTTAGTAAGTTTTTAATTTTAACAATTTATTTAGGTTATTTTATATTCATACTAGATCATTACATATTAGTATTTCAATTTCAATAGTTTAATTTAAATTATTTTAATTCACACTTAAATTAAAAGGGTTAAACACCATAAGATCTAACTAGGTTCCATTACCATAGTGTGTGCCAAGTTAAAGTTACTAGATGTATCGAAAGCCTCATTACAAGAAATACTACCTTGAGTTATGAAAATAAAGATGTCAATCATAGGGTTTATGGAGTGTAATATAACTACAAAATTAAATTACAAACCACTCGAATTGAAACTATAGGTGTTTTAGCTTGTTGTTATTTATTATGAATAATAGATTTTGTGTTTTCTAATAGTTTTATTTCACCTAAATTTGATTCTAAATTTAAAATTAAACCAACAAATATGAGAAAGGTGTGGCAAGTAGATTTTATCACAAGAAACATTTATATAGTAACAAATCAATTAGAGTAAATGGAACCATTTTTGGGATTCTATAAGATCTAGTTAAATATCCACTTTGGTCCCATTAGGATCATATGATGTCATCCTATGAATGGATTGGATTCATCTGCATTAGGGTCACTTGGAATTTTTTTAAAAAAATTTCCAATTTTTATATGGTAAATTTATATTAGTAATTATTTATGGCATCAAAAATGTAAGGTCCACAAGGATACTTTCAGAGTTATATCTTAATAAGGTGGTAAGAAAATTATGCCTATTAATTTTTATACAAGTAGAAGAGAATACTAAGGAATAAAAATCTAACTTGAGATATTATCTTATTTTTTAATAAATCAATGATGTTTTCCTAGAGGAATTACCATGGTTTCTTCTAGTAAGTAAATCTTAATTTTACATAGAAATTACACCAAGATATTCACCCACCTCTAAGGCCCCATATATATTGACCATTACAGGTATATATGATCCTAAATGTCAATTTCAAGAGATCCAAGATAAATTTTTCATAAGGCCAAATGTCTTACCATTAGGAACAATAGTTTTCATTGATAGAAAAAAGGATGGGACTTTAAAATTATGTATCATTTATCTTGTGTTGAATAAAGTAACCATAAAAAATTGTTATCATTTACTAAGGATTTACTATATTTTTTATCAAATAGAATGAGAATCAATTTTTTATAAAATTTATATTATATCAAGACACCACTAATTATGTATAAATGATGAAGATATATAAAAGATAACATTTTAAACTCAATGTGGTTACTACAGGTTCATAGTTCTTTCATTCGGTCTAACCAATACACCTACAAAATTTATGAACCCCATGAGTATAATTATTTAGGAATATATATATTAGTTTATATTAGTGTTCCTATATGAAATTATAATATATTATAAGAATGAACATGAACATGAACACTATTTAAGACTAGTTATTTAAATATTGTAGCAACATAGATTGTTTGGAATGTTATCTAAGTGTTCTTTTTAAAAAATTAAAATTCATTATTTGATCTATTTAATCTATAAGGATGGTATTGTATTATATCCTTAAAATATTAATGCTCTTAATAAATTTATATCTCCTAAGAATTTACATGGGGTGAAAAAATGTATGTCTTTCCAATTACTATTGACAGTTTGTAAAATAATTTCCTAGAATAACATGTTTAACCTTTTTTTAAGATTGATAAGGTATTAGGGTTAATGGGGTATAATATCCTAATAAAATTGATGAATAAAACTATTATATATTAATTCAATTAAACTTTTTCAAATAACATAATATGTTGAATGTATAAAATTATTAAATATGGAATGTATAATGCCAATTGATATTCTAATAACTAAAAAACAAGGAATGGATAATACTTATCTTATTTGTAGATGTTTATGTGGATATAATTGTGTAGATGTGTAATAAATAAATTTTATGCTCATGAATCAGTCATCAAATTCTATGAATATTATTTTTGGAGGCCTATATACTTAAGTCAACATGTGGACACTTGCATTGACACTATTATCCATGTCTTGATAGTTTTTCAATGTAAATAATATTAATTATATTTTGAATTGATTGGGTATGAATGTTATGGTTTTATATCACCTTTATATTTATGTATGTTTATCCTTCACACATTCTATATATGATTGTGTATGGCTTGCACCCTAGTTCCTCACCTTAATCTAGGTCACCTTGTCAAAAATTGGTTAGTGGGTTCACAAAGTTGAACTAATTTAATGGACACCTTTGTTAATTATCACTACTTATATATCCAATACTCCAATTATGGCATAATACATATTTATTTCTCTCCTAAGTGTGGTATTATGTGTGCACAAGGGTACAATATGATATATGCAATATCATGCAATTATAGCTTGTAACATGAACAATATTGTTCATGGGCTATTTTTTGAATCATTCAAACCTTTAATATTATTTTACTATGAATAATATAAAAATATGGAATAAAAATGATGTGTAACTTAGTTTTGAAATTAATTGAATGAGATTAAATAGGTTTTTGCTTGGTATTTTCTATATGTGTGCTTGATAATGATGAATGGTATTTGTTTTGTATTTATACCACACATTTTGAAAGTATATCATGTAAGGGTTAGATAAGACAAATATTTTAACCTATACACTTCTAAATATTTTCAATTTGTATGACTTTTGAGGTATGAACACTTGATAAGGAAACTATAAACTAGTATTAATGTTTGTGTGCCTATGAAAATGCAATTGTCTAGCATGATATAAAAATGTTGAAGGTATGTAAATAACAATGAAGTATATATACTATATTTTAAGATTTATGTAGTGTATGGGTGATATAGGTCATTAAAATAACATGTTAAGACTATAAGATAAGTAGTTATGCATATTGAGATGGAAAATGTGATCCTTTAGGTAGCTGAAAGGTCTAAGACTGAAGGGTAAAACCCTAATTATCATTTGTCAAATGTATAAGACTAAGATGATATATATAATTAGATTTTAGTATCTACATATTACATCCCCTCACTTACCTTCAAAATAAATACAAGAAGTTTAAATGGATTTATAAATGTGAAAAAGGTTTTCAAAATCTTAAAGATCTTTTTAACACAACATATAGTTTGCTATTTCCTAACACTGATGGAACTTGTGAGATTTACACCAATTATTATTTAGAATTAATTTGGGTTTTTGACTTAAAATGTAATATTTGTGGATTAAAAATCATTAAAATTTGATCCTATTAAAAAACATTATCCTCTACATGACTTAGAATTGGTTGTATTTATACACTCTCTCAAAATTTGGATACATTATCTATTAGGTAAGCCATTCAATTTAGTGATAGATCATAAGATTATTGATCATACATACACATAATATAATCTAAATTCCCAATAGTGGATGTGGTTTCAATTTATAAGTGACTATGATATTGACATACAATATGCTAAGGGGAAATAAAATAGAGTGGTTTATTCTCTTACTATAAGAGTTTACTTCACTTCCATATCTTATCTCAGTTATTAATTAATAAAATAGTTTCTGGAATAATAAATAAATTATGATTTTTGTAAGGAAATTAGTCATGTAATTACACAACAACATAGATAAAAAATATGTCATATATACTACTTATTCATATGGCTTACTAAGGTTTCAACAAAAGATTTTTATTCCAAATCAACATAGATATTTAGAAATAATCATCCAATAATTCTATTCAAATCCACATTTTTCTCATCCTAGTGTCATAAAGATAACACATGAGTTAAAATCATTTTATTTTTGACCAAGACTGAAGAAGGATGTGGCTCTATTTATTGTCAAATTATTATAATGTTATCAATTTAAGGCAAAAATTTTCACCTTAGATGACATATGTACCCTCAAGATATCCCCAAAGATAAATGGGTTGTAATTTTGAAGGACTTTATTTAAGGTCTACCAAAGTCAAAGGAAAATCATGATACTATTCTATAGTAGATAAGTTAACAAAATTTCCCACTTTACCCCAAGAAATCTTAAGGATTATACCCTCATTCTTATTTAGTGATTCATTAGAGAGTTTGTTTGTCTTCATGAAGTGCCTAAGGTAATAATATCTAATAGGGATAACTTTTTTGCTTGTATACTTTTTGGACACTCTAACTTCATCTTTCAGTAAAATATTAAAATTTAGATCTACATATCATTTGGAAAAATATGGTCAAACAAAGAGAGTGAATCAAGTGTTAGAATATATTCTTAAAATGTATGTGATGGTCAATAAATATAAATGGAAATATCACCTTCACTTGGTGGATTTTTCATAAAATAATATTTATCATACCTCACTAAAAATGACACATTTCAAATTTATTTATGGAATAAATTATAAGACATCCTTTGGGTTGGAAGACTTATAAAACAAGGTGAATGTAGGACTAGAATTGATTCAAGAATATGACACATAAATGGATATGATTAAATAAAATTTCAAGGACACATATAATAGATAGAAGAGATATGAAAATTTAAAAATGTATCCAAGATAATTTTGAGTTGAGACAAAGTATTACTATGAGTACACCCTCAAAAAAATTCCATTCAGTTTTGAAATACTTCCAAACTAGCTCCACAATTTTTTAAAATATTTTATATTCTTCAAAATATTAGTTGCATTTCATAAAAGTTAATCCTTACACCTAATCTCTATAAAATACGTAATTATTTTCATGTATATATAATTATAAAATGTGTATGATCCTTCACACCTTTTGAATTGGAAAAAAAATTAGGTGGAGGATGGGGCAACTATCTAGTTGGAACTTGTTTAGATCCAATATCATCATAACATTAGGTTGAAAATTAAAGATTTTTAACAGATTTTGTTCTAATGGGATGAGTTCATTGTTTATAATCATACATGGGAGGATGAAAATATATTTTTTCAAAACTACCCTCACCTATTATAAATAAATGGCATCAGCATTTTGTCAAGGGGGTCAGGGGGTTATGATACCCCTATCAATAAGACTTTATTTTATAATGTAATAAGTACTAAGAGGTGAAAATATTGTAATAAGAACATTACTTGATTTTTTAAAAGTTATTTATTTAGTAATGCATTCATATTTTATTTTGTGTTTGAGATATTAGATTTTATTTAGTTCAGTATTATACTATTATGTATTATTATTATAATTATTATTTTTCATGTAAAAAAGAAATATTTTATAGTTATAATTATTTTATAAGTTATTATTTTATAGTTGATTTTACATATATTATTACTAGACTAGGTATTTCTCATTTATTTTTGTTGTTTTATAGATTACTATATTAAAATCAGAGAGATATGCTTGGTTAACGAAAAATACAATGGAAAATGTAAGGTAAATAAAATAAGAGAGGGAGATAACTAGGAATCCCAGTTAACCATTAGATGTAAATAATTACATCAATATGTTCATATCATATGGTTGTTCTTATTTTTATTAATAATTATTCTTAATTTAATTAATCCTTAAACTTATGTTATTGGTCGTAATTGATATTACTCGTAGAACTAATATTATAAGGTTATACTAAAAACATTAGTGTGGCATTAACATGAAAGACCCAATTGGGGAAATATCTATTTTATAACATTTTAAACTTGATTTGTGAGTTATACTTAGGCACTAATATCATAGACAAAGGTTTTTTTATAATAAAACCTATCAAATAGTTAGCTCCACCTTACACCACATGAGGATGGAATTTTTTTAATTATTTGATTTAGTGACTAAAGTTAGGAAGTGAGGTTTTTTTGGTAACAAGATCAATAAACAATTTATAAGTTTATATTATAGTAATATTAAGAAGGGAAACCTAGGTTTTCATTTTAAAACTACTAAAGGTAGCATAATTTAAATGAGTATGGGATATAATCCATCTTCCCAAGACTTGGTATGAAGAATGGCTTAAGCTGATCAAGTTTTATGTTATTAATATTTAAAAAATGAAAAAAAAAGGATAGTGATAAAATATTCTAACCCTTACCCCTAAACTTGAGTCATTGAGGTTTTTTTATCCTATATGGTTAAGAATTCAATTCCAAAAAATAGGGTTTGATTAGGGAAATACGTTTTTTGCATATTGGGAAACCATGGCTTGGCTTGGTTAGCATGAAAATAAGAAAATGAGTAAGTTATTAGTGTTAATTTTTTTAATAATCATATGTAGTCCATAATAAAAAAAAATTCTTGGAAGTTTGACATTGATTTATCCACATATAAAGGATTCTTTAGTTACTTATAACCTCATGTAAAAGTTTAGAATATTTTTCCATTGCATTTGAAAATGGCAGAAATGCATTTATGCAACCTCTAAGATTTTTGGTATTTTAGCACTTATGAAAAGAATAAAAATAAAACAAGAGGAAAAGGATAGGGACACACACTTGAAAATGTAGGATTATACGGAAAGAAGTAATATGTAAAAATAAAGAATGTTATTTATGTTAACATTAAAGGATATCAAGTTTGAGAAGTAAGTATTGAGAAAACTCAAAATGAATATAGGATTTTTGGTTAATTTTTATTATAAATAGTATTATTTTTTTGTTTATAACACAATGAGCTTATTTATGTGTATGATTATAATAGTTTATTATGTTTAGGTTTTTACTTTTGATATAATACGTATGTATTATGTTCATATAAACACTACACTAGTATTATATTGTAAATGGATATTATATGGCATGATACTAAGGTAAACCCTAATTATGAAACAAAATAACCCTAAAAATCTATAGAAGGTAAACATATAGGTTTGTTGAAGGAATAAAGTCTACCCCAAGGTGGTAACTATTGTCTCCAAATCTTGCACCTTAGAAGAGGGTATTCAAGCCTCCTCTATATTTGGGCAACATTGGGACATTTTCAGGCATGTGAGTGTGCCTATAGGTGGAACTGAACTTCTAGGTTTGAAGGGTTATCTCCCTATATGTGTGTCTACAAAATTACCATTTTTTAAACCATCTTGATGAATGTAAAAGGGTTAGAAATGCATAAGGGAAATCTGGTCTAAAAATGGTGATGCACCAAAATTGTCCTCCACATGAATGTCATACACGATTGCATGATATAGCAGAATGTAAGCCTATTACCAAGAGATGAAAATTTATAACATAAATGTTTCAATGTAGAGGTGAGACATATAAAATCACACAAGGTAACAAAACTAAAATACAACCTGTATAGTTTAGAAAAGGTTATACACATGCGAGTTCTCATAAATTTGGATGCACTCTACATGACCTACTAGACTAAAAATCCTACTCAAAATGTGAATAAAAAAGGACACAAGGATGAAACCATCACTTATTTTAACTCTATGTCTTTTACACACTTAGGCAATTATTCAGAACTTGAAATAAATAGACCTATGCTTGATTTCTTAAAGGTATGAAATGACAAAAAAAATTAGCAAGGTTTCACCATACTTTTATGGATGGATTTTACACTATCCCAAGCATTGTATTTATAGATAAAGAGGAGAATATGAGGATTCCTTTGGCACCAAAGGGAAGGAATACATTCTATTGGGGGTCTTTATCCTTATCTATAACTAATTTTTCCAAAGATGTTTGTTAGGACACTCTGATTTATCGATGTCACCTTCTCGAATGCCCTTGGCTTGCCCCCTTGAAGATGCTCCTTTGATGGTTGCTTAACAAAATGAGATATTTGAGTACTGACATAAAAAATGGTTGTATCAAGGAGCTACCTATTAGAAAATTTATCTTGACACTTAACCTCTTCTCCTTAGCTTCTCACCCTTTTTAATGTCTCTTAAAGAATGACATAGATTGAGATTTTGTGTCATTGATCTACTTAGCATAGATCCCTACATATCATCTTCCATCTATTCCTCTCCTACCATGTGGAAGATTCTAATTTATCTATTCATGGCTCTCATACACCATTGATCAGCCATTGGATCAAGCATATAAGCTAAGTAGCTCTGCAAACCTAATTTGCACTTTATAGTGTAATTTAGGTTTTTGTGACCTCCTTACTTATAAAGACTATAATCAAAGCCTTAGGATAAACCCAGTTTGTACTTATAGACTTATTTAGGGTTTTTGACCTACTTAGCTTATAAAGTTTATAAGCTAAGCACTTGTAAAATCTTGATTTACTCCTGTAGACCCCTTTGGGTTTTCTAGACTCACCTACTTTAGAGTCTTCTAGTTGCTTTACTTATTAATTTCATAAGTAAAGCACTTGGATAATCCTAATTTTCACTATGAGATTCATTTAATTTTTTAGAGATGCTCAACTTGCTTCAGACTCTGCAAGCTTGATGACTTCAGACCTTTCAAACCTAATTACTTCTCAAAAGCTAGTTCATGATATTAAAATTGACCTCTCCTAGCCTGTCATGAGATATTTGAATCCCAAAAGCTACTTTTCAATCTTGAATTTGATGTCTCCTAGTACATCATGGTATAATTCCTTTAGGCAAATTTATTCATCTTTTTTTTTGCAAAGGGAAAATTCTTCAATTTTTTCGTAAGGGGGAATTTCTTTGAGCTTTCTACAAAGGGGAATTTCTTCAAGATTTTTACTTGAAGGAATTCCTTTGAATAATTTGTACAAAGGAATTCCTTCAATATTTTTTCTAGGCTCTTGTAAATTACCCCTTCGAGATTTCTTTAAGGGAACTTTTGGAAGGAAAGTGACCCTTTGAGAAATATTGAAGGGCACTTTGGGGAGGAAAGTGACCCTTCAATAAATTTTGAAGGGAACTTTGGGTAGGAAAGTGACCCTTCAAGAAATCCCTAAGGGCACTTTGGGGAGGAAAGTGACCCTTTGAGAAATCTTGAAGGGCACTTTGGGTAGGAAAGTGACCCTTCAGGAAATCCTAAAATTCACTTTGGGGAGGAAAGTGACCCTTTAGAAAATCCCAAAGGGCACTTTTGGAAAGAAAGTGAAGGCAAAGTGTCCTTAAAAAAAATCTGAAGGGAAATTGAAGGAAAAGTGATCCTTCATATTTTTTTGAAGGGAACTTTTGAAGATGAAAAGAGACAAAGTGACCCTTTAAAAAAAATTTGAAAGGCACTTTGAGACAAAGTGTCCCTTCAAAAAAAATTCAAAGGGCACTTTAGGAAGGAAAGGAACAAAGTGACCCTATGGAGAATTTTTGAAGAGCACTTTGAGACAAAGTGTCCCTTCAAAAAAAAAAATTCAAGGGCACTTTCAAAGGCAAAGTGTCCTTCAAAAAAAATTTGAAGGGCACTTGGAAGAAAAGTGACCCTTCGGATTTTTCTGAAGGGCACCTTTGAAGAAAAGAAGGAAGAGGAAAGAAAAGAGGAAAAGGAAGCAAAAGAAAAAGAAAGAAGTGAAGGAAAGAGGAAAGGAATAAAAGATAAGGAAAAAAAGGAAAAAAAAGGAAGAAGAAAGGAAAAATAAAAGAAGATGAAGGAAGGAGAAGAAGAAAAGGAAGGGGAAGAATATGAAGGAAATTGAACAAAAGATTAAAGAAGAAGCTGAAGAACCTTGCTGACAAAAGAAGGATTTGGCTAAAATATTGAGAAAAGATTCCAAAGAGAAAACACCTCTATACATTATTATCATGAAACAAAATTGAATAAGGACACTGTATTTAGCCAATTTTCATAGGGGGTGCAAATTGGCTAATAGTAACCATGACATTTCATCTGATAATATTGAAAGCAATCTTATATACAAGTAAGATGTTTAGATCCATAAGTAAGTTAATGTATAAACCACAGTTAAAATAATTATATGTAAAACCCTAAAGGTAAACACATTAAAATATTAGTGTTTATTAAATGTTGTATACAACCTATTATTTAAATTATTGGGTTCATTATAATATTATAGTGGAAGTGACACTAAGTACAACTAGGAAAAAAATTACAGTTTTAGAGATAAAGAATTTCATGTTTTAGGAATAAATAGGAAATACTAAGGATAATTCTAAATAACATACTCTAACCAAACATAAGACATTATTAACACAATCTAAAGACTAGACAAATATATAAACTCTTGAAGATAAAAAAAAAATTGTTGGTAAGGAATATTAGGTTAGATAAAACTATAATACATCATAATGCATAATAGCTTTCATGGTAAAGAACAACTCAAACTATAAAAAAGTAAGTCACATTATTATTTATACAGATTAACATTAAATAAAAAATATGGTTAATTGAACCCAAGTGGTTGTAATTAATTAATATCACTTACATGTACATTGATTTTTTTTAGTAAAATTTTAAAATATTTGTATTCTCTCTCCTTCTCTTTCAATTATTTATGTTTTTCATTTCAATGTGTTCCAATATCTAAGTTGATGGTTGGGGTGGGTAGGGAAAAGACTTATACTATGGACAAACTTCTATTGCTCAATCTAGGTATTGGTTATTTGATGGAGATATTTAAAATAATTATGATTCATTGTACAAAGATGCATATTGGTTTTCTTGTTTCATGATTTAGGTGTACTTTCTTATGAATGTGTTATTAAATTTTAAAATAAATTTAATATACATATATATATATATAAAATTTCATGTGTAATAGTTTTTGTGAGAGAGTTTATATGAAAACATAGTATAATTAAAAATATGTAAACCCTGGTTACTTGCTAAAAATAATGAGATTCTAATCCTATTAGGATGTTGTATATAGAGAGATCAATTATTTTTTTATTAAGTGTATTGAATTATTTCCTACTTTGAAATTGAGTAGTTTCTATCAATTCTTAAGGATTCCAATTCATACATTATTTATAATTGAATATTCTTAATTAGTTTTAAAGGAAAATGTTGTACCCAACATATCCCCAATTATTTTTAAAATGGAAACCCTATTTTTTTAGGCCCAAATATTCTTCAACTAATCTTATTAGCATATTAAAGATCTAATTTTATCCAAATATAGTTTATGATCATGATATTACACTTCTAAATGTCTGTCTAAGCATCTTTTCATGTTAAAAATCACTTAAGATCTTTATTAATTTTTTAAGGTTTTCATGATATATTTAAAATTTTAGGGCAACAATAAAAATCATAGTTTATTTTTTTAAATACATTCATAGAGTTTCTATTTAGTGTGATGTGAATGGATTTATTATCATGGATGTTATTAGTATGGGCCTTATTATCATGGACTTCCTATCATGAGTTGTACTTCCATGAAGACCCATCCCACACAAATCAAAAAATCTATGAATCTACTCTGTGATTATGTGGCCATCTTCTTAATGCCATACATTTATTTTAGGGATCCTTTTTTTATTTTATTCTAGTATTTTTTGTTCCATGGAGTTTAAATTACTTGTTCTTATTTTGCATATAGGACATTTCAAAGTGCCCTCTTAGTCTTAGAGTTTGTGGTACCAAAAACATCAAATCCATGAGGTCATGTATGATTCATGACCATTGTTAAATCAAAATTATCCATGTGTCACTGATCATGTAGTGCTTCCAATTTTAAATAACTCCATGAGATATTACCTGCTAATTGAGACCTAGTAAATTGCAACATGGCATATGTCCCCTTTTCATTAGCCATGCACTATGCAAAGAATTTAATAAGTTTCGAGAGCCTATGATCACTAATTTAAATTTTATGGAAACATAAATTTCATGCTATGATCACTACTTTAATTTTGATAGGATAATAAACATCACCCCATAAATCTGATCCAATCAACATATGCCATGTGTGACATTGAAATTGCCACAAAATTCACAAGTGAGGAAATCAAGAAATAATCCATTAGACTTAATGAATCAAATATCATAAAATTTTGACTATGATGTCACTCTAAGACCATCCTACACTATGGATCTTCCCTGAGAGTTTGAACCACTTGAAATCTATGACATTATTTCATGAATACAAATTTAAAATTGACACCTATTACCACCTATCAAATCATCATTTATTCATAAAATTTATAAGATTTAATGATTTTTTTATAAATTTAATTATCATTAGGAAATAATAATGAGGAACACAAGAATATAATAACTAGACTTCAGATGGCCTTATGATGGCACACAAAGAATAAAATGGTAAGTGAACACAATAGAACATCAAACATTCATATACATATAAATTATTCACATTTTTAGAGGTGAGATATGTAAATTAATATATATCAAAAGATTTCAAAAATTAATAACTACATAAAATTAGAGTGGTCACATTAAACATACAAATAAATTATGGTGTTTGCAAATCAAAACTATGGAAGATGGTGACCATTTAATTGAACTTGAATTTAAATATATATTTATACTATGAGATTTACAATGATATTTAATTTATGTATATAAATTTCGTGTCATAAGTAAAAAAATCTTCATAGACCATAATTATAAATTTTTGAGTTGCCAAAATCACAAGACTCTGCATGATCCTAATAATCACATTTTTTCTAAACCTAGGTAGAAATAATCTCGAGTGGAGATATTTATAAAATATATAATCTTAGATAAAATGTATATTTATATTTAAATTTATCTTTAGTTTTATTTTTGGGGATTTTTTAGATTTATACTTAGTCTATTTTTAATCAGTGATCACATGTATGCCAGAAGAAAAAAGTGGTGACCACAGACCTTTATATATATTTTGTATTGATATAATTTATTTGAGAAGGTTATAGGAAATTCAAAAATATTAATAAATATTTATAGTATGTTCTATGAGTTTTTTCTAGTTTTATACTTTCTCAAAATTTTAGATCAATGATGTATTTTTTGAGCTTTAGGCAATCATTGTATGATATTTATGTGTTATATTATGAGTAGCTTAGATTGAATTAATTGTGTTATTATGATATTTTTAATTAATTAATATTTTATCTATTATTATTATTATTATATTTTAATGTGTTGTTTCTATTTTTACAATGAATTTGATCTTTATAAAATTGTTAACAATGAATGTGCAATTGTTATTCTTGTGATCAATTTATCTTAAAAATAGATGCTACTAAAATTTACTTAAAATTAATTAGCCTTGGAATCTCACACCATGGTTATTCAAGTTTGAGTGAATTTTATATTCTACTAGTGTTTATTTTTGTACATTAGATCTCAAAAAGTGTTACTTTAAGAAAAATGATTACTCAACTGAAACCTGAAACCTTATTTTATGCTTTATCCTTCCCTCATTTTTCACATTTTTGTGAGATCTAATTATTGTAACATAAAATCATTTCAAATAATCATCTTTGGGTGATAATTTGGATACTTTGGTGAACTTAAATTATTCACCTATAGGTAATGCACTACTATTATACCATTAATACATAGGAGAGTCATAATTTAAAACTCATGCCCTAGGTATTATTATTTAAATCCTAAAACAAAAAGGGTAATTTTTTATTTTTTTTAATAGTGCATAATACCCCCATCAATAATATTTTTGGTGCTATAGGTGGGGGTGATTTTTATCAAATTTTTATAATGTATGATTTCCTTTTAGTTTCTATCAAAATATCAAAATTCTATAAAAAGTAAAAAAATTAAAACAAAGGGATAAAATAATGGCCTAACTTGATGAAATATAAATAAACATTATTATTTTTTGGCATGATATTCCAAAAAACAAATTAAATTATCTTCCCAAATTCTAAAATAATAAAACACTGAGAAAAATGTCCATGCTTTCAAAAATGCTTTAGGAGTCTTACATGTTAAACATGAGGATGTAACTTTAAGGTTTTTTCCATTTAAGAGGTGGTATTTAATATGATTAGTTTATAAATTTAACCTTTTTTTGAATTCATTATTGGAATGAATTAAAATCTAAATTTATTTTATAATTTAGATAGTTCATTTATCCACTAGATTTTCTTAACTAGTTCGTCACACTCAAGATACAACCCAATCAACTAATTAGAGGTTTTAATCTCAAATTTTAAAGATATATAACATAATTCCCATCATCTATAGACCTTAATAATCCATCATTCTCTCTCTCTGTCTCTCTCCAGATGCAAAATCAATCAAACAAAAACTATGTAAGATATACTCTACTATTACACTATTAGTAAAAGAGGAACTGAAGAAGCAACGGGTAGTTGGTTTCATATGCCCTATTGGCTATTTAGATTGGATATATAACATAGTACTTGTATCAAAGAAAATACAATGGATCAAAGTTTGCACATATTTTTGTGACATTAATAAGGCATGTTTGAAAGATTATTTTCCATTGCTTAATATTGACATGATCATATATTTAACTATATGTCTTGATATGTTGTATTTGATGGATGGTTTTTTAGGTTATAATAAAATCAAAATCATTATTTAATACCAAGACAAAACTACATACACAACACCATGGGGAACATTTTGCTATCAAGTAATGCCTTTTAGTTTATAGAATGCTAGAGTTGCATATCATCAAGAAATTATTATCATCTTTCATGATATGCTTCATGATATTATGGAAGACTATGTTGAAAATATTATTGGAAAGTAAAAATATATATATTAACACTCTTAATTGATTATCCATATCATTGAACTCATGAGCGAGTATAACATTAGATTGAATCTTAAGAAGTGTGTGATTGGCATGATGTCAGGATATTTGTTAAGTTTCATTATTGTACAATGTGGCATAGAAGTTTATCCTTATAAATTTTTAACTATCATGGATATGCCCCCACAAAATAATCTTAAATAGCTTAGAATTATTCAAGGAAAAATCTAGGCAATTAGGTGTTTTATATCCCATCTTATAGACATTTGTCACCCATTCATGTTTTTACTAAAAAAAGATATTCCTTTCACTTGGAATTAGAATTGTGAAAAATAATTTTATAATATTAAATAATATTTTTGTAATCCACCGGTACTAATGCCACCTATTTTTGGTAAACCTCTTTTGTTATACATCTTAGCTACTCAGTTTGCTCGAGGGGAATTTTTACCACATCATGATGATAATGGAAAAGAAAGAGTAGTGTATTACTTAAGAATAAATTTGATATATTATGAACTCAAATAATTTCAAATAAAAAATAAGATAGACCCTCTTAAATATATTCTATTCAGAACACCTCTAATAGGCAGGATGGCTAAGTGGGTTATCTTTCTTAGTGAGTTTGATCTAGATTATGTCAATCATAAATCAATTATATGATAGGTCTTAGTAGATATATTGTAAAAATCACCTATAAGTGATAAATTACCTCTTATTATAGATTTTATGGATGAAACAATAGTGTCCATAGATGAGTCTCTAGTTTGGAAGCTATTATTTGATGGTTCCTTTACCAATCATGGATCGGGGGTAGGTATCTTATTAGTCACACTAGATGGGGATTATATTTTGGCAATTAGGGAAGTCCATTAGGGAATATGTGGTACAAATTCAAGTGGCATGGTAATCCCAAAAAACCTTTTCATGAGTAGGTTATTATTAGCCTATCATAGAATCTAAATCATGTGCCTATGTTAATCAATGCATACCTTGTCAAAAACATGGGGATCTTATACATAGCCCATCATAAGCTCTACAACCTATCACCATACCTTGGCCATTTTCCACATGGGGGTTAGACCTCAATAGAAAAATAAATCCTAGTGCTTTTGATGGTTATAAACATATTATTATATAAATAGAGTACTTTTCCAAGTGGGTTGAGGTAATGCCCCTTATGTAACTGGAAATAAAATATCCAAATTTATCTTAAACCACATTATCTACCACTTTTGTATCCCTTCCACTATCATTTATGATAATGGAAAATCATTCAATAATAAGGATGTTAATTCTGTTTATCAAACTTATCACATCAAGCATAAGTGGTCCACTCCCTACTACCATCAAGGAAATGACCAAGCTAAGGAAACCAATGAATTTTGTCATGACTAGAATACACAACTATATCCTTCCCTCTAGGCATATTGCACAAGCATCTGTATACCCATGGGAGCAACCCCTTATTCTCTTGTATATAGAAGTGAGTCTATTCTACCAATATAATTTGAGGTTCCATATTTATGTATATCCATAAAATAAATCATTGATGAATAATCATATTGTACTTCACACCTCAGTGAACTTGACTTTTTAGAAGGGGAAATGCTTAATGATTTAAATCATTTAAAATTATACCATAATTGCCTTCATTGTAGCTATGAGAAGTAGATAAAATCTAGGGAGTTTTAAATTAGATATATTGTTCTTAATGAAAATCAACATAATACAAATGTTGAAAGAGAAGGGAAAGGAAATTTTTAGCCTAATTGGTTGGGCCCATATGTCATCATTACTAAATATGGATGAGGAGCTTATAGATTGGTTATATAAGATGGATAGAAACTTGATGAACCTATGAACATCATGCACCTTAAAATATTCTATGCCTAACTTTTTCTATATGTTGTTTTTTATATCTTAGGTGTAAAAAATAAAAAATATATAAAAAAACACAAAATCAAATTCCATAGAAAAGCAAAAAAAATAGAAAAGTAAAAAAACATAGGTCATCTAAAAGTGAAAACTAGTTTACTTGAACTTTGGGCAAGTACCATGGTGAAAACCATATTTTTGGTGCCATGTGTAATCCATTGCCTATATTCACCCAAGTTATTTGGGAGCATCATATTTCAGTAGTCCATTGTATATTTTTGCATCATTAATTGTCACTTGTCCAATAACATGCTAGCTTAAGGTTTGATACTTCAACTTGTGAACCTACATCCTTGCTCATGATAGAGGGACACATTATATATTTACATCTTTGTCACAATAATTTATCACCTATATTACACCCAAAAATGAAAACAATAAAAAATAACAACAAAAACATCCAAAATTACATGTAAACATTTATTGCAAACATCTACCATCCTAACTACTTTCCAACATAATTTACTCACATTTCTTGGGTGGGTCAATCATTCATATTTTAATCTGAAACTTAATGCTTCTTCAATCATCTACTTCCTCATCACTTCCCATACTGGTAAAAATACATCTAGGTTGATATTCCCACATGGAATTTGTCTAGGGTGGATTATGTAGGTATCACTTAGAGACATGGGGTCTCTATGGTCAGCTCAGCCACCATCTTCCCAATCATCCATATCCTTGATATTTGATATTTTTGTCCTTATACTTCTTGATCGATTGCTCAATTATTATCCTAGATATTGGGTACCAATTGTCTTCACCCTTGCTTAGGGTTAAGTCTTGTTTTATTTTTTAGGTATTGATTACTTTTTTATAGTTTCCATTACTTGATTCCTTGTTTGTTTAGTCATTTTATTGATTCATATTTTATATCATTAACCATTAAGTTGGTTATTTACTTATTTTTCTATCCATAACCATTTACTTGTTTATTTATCTCTTTTTTATCCCTAGCCATTCCATTGGTTATTTTTACTTTTTATCCCTAACCATTAATTTGGTTATTCATTAACCATTCAGTTGGTTATTTTTCATTTCTTATTTTATCTCTCATTAGTTACTTACTATTTAATCAATTTATTTATCTCTTAGTCAATTTTGATTATTTTACGTCATTATGTATTTTTTCATCTTTAAAATTTTTTATCTTTGTTTGTTCATTTGTATGTATGTCATTTGTATTTATTTTATAAATATTGTTGTCATAGTATTTTTGTGTGTTTACATAATATAGAATATTTATTTTTAATATCTTAATTTAAAAGTTTTGTTTTCGTTTGTGTGTATGTCAAGATAGTTTTATGAATTACATTATGGTATGGTTATGATTTGCTTATATCATAATGCTATGGTTGTGATAATGTGTTTTATTCTATATTAAAAAATTAGGTTTCTTAATACTCATTATTTTTTTAAATCCAATGCAAGGAATAATTAAAATATAAATAGACTATCTAAAAACATTATCCATGCATCCATAATCAACTCATACATGTCATAATCCCATAATAAAATGCCAAAAATAATTAACATATGATAGTGTGAATAAAAATTTAGGAAATATAATAGGTACTCTACATATCCATATATCCATTAACCATGTATAATTAAAAATAAAGTCCATAAATAGTCCATAATGTCCATTCAAATAGTAAAAATCTCATTAACATCATGTGTGTGTGTGTGTCTATATATATATATATATATATATATATATATATATATATATATATATATATATATATATATAGAGAGAGAGAGAGAGAGAGAGAGAGATCTATGGGATAGGTGTTATGGGATATATTATGTCTATACAAAAGTAATATATCAACACATATGTATACATCAAAACATCCATCCTCAAAAATTATGTCAAGTATCATCTTTCCCCTTAGATGGATCATCTAATCTTAGACTCAACTCATAGCACTGTGGTGTGCCCCATGGAGGACCCATAACACCTATCCCATAGATCTCTCTAACTCTATAATATGAACTAATCTCCCCAATATATACTACATAAATAAAGACTCCTTAAAGTATGGTTCCCTTTACACCCATATAATAGTGTCATAGTATAAAATCTTGTAGTATGTCACCTTCTCCATGGATCTCATAACCCTATCAGTGTGTCTATCTTCCCCTATCCTGGTAATAAAACCCTCACCTCTGCTAACTTTATCCTAGTTATATTCCTCTCTTATTTATACCTTTAAATCAATGTTATGTAATATAGAGTATATGTCTCCATATCATGTGTCACAAATTCTAGTGCCATAGTAATACCATCTCTCTCTAATCTCTCTAAAATAACATGTAACCTATCCACCTTAGCTTATAAACATATGATCTCAGCTACCTAACCTCTTCTTCTATCCACCTCCCCATATAATCTAGATACCTACCTATGTAACCCTAAAATATTACTATCATGGGCTCAAATCTCCTAATGTAGTATATCAATAAGGGTTTGATCCTCCTAAGATATAACTATATGTGATAAACTAACCGTCTCTCCTATATTTTCATGGGTGACATGTATTGATCTCATCATTATGTCCTCTACATATTTGTCTCCATTATTATTGATAAAAATCAATGGAGTATCCTCTCCACCTATCTTCTCTATATTCCCCCTCATCTTTGAAAGTTGAATCTAACCTCTTATCTCTCATTAACATGTATGTGATGGGGCTCTAGTGGTGTAACATGGCCACATATTTATTGATCTCTCTTTCCTCCATAAATAAGATCTCCCCATAAGTTGTATATTCATCTCTTTATCCATCATATGGTTTGGGTTATCTAACCTTATTTTTGGATTTGGTACCTCTATGCAACACCCACATCAATACGTGCCTCATGTAGAATCTCTAAATCCTCCATGTCATGAATCTCTATGTCATATAGCTAACTCTCCTCTACAACATGTCCTATGCATTGTATTCATTTATGAATTTTATCTCTTGTCACTGACCTCCTAATATAGGATCCTAATTTTGTGCCTTATGGATGTCTACTCAAAATAGCTACCAATATCTACCTCTAAATATATGTTGGTGTATATGGAACTATCAATTGCATAGGGCACTATTGGGACCACTAATCTACATACCCATTTACTAATCCTATAGTAATAACATCCCTCCTATCACTATATATAACCATGTGTAACTATGACCAACTATGTTTTGATATCTCAAGCTTAATAAAAAACCCTAGTGTGCCCTCTCCCTAATCACTCATGTAAAAATATGCAAACCTGTAGGCTTCCACTCTAGCACACTAGGCTTCCACTCCTGTGTCATAAGTATTAGAAAAACATCCTACAATAATAAAACATTAGCATAAGGTTAATTATATATATTATCATAAACATCCATTTACCACTACTTTAAAAAAATCATTCAAAAAGCACAAAAATGAAAACAAATAACATCTTTGTTCATATTATTTTTAGGTAATTCCACATTTTGCATGTTTATCCTTTCCTAATTTATTAATTTTCCATTTTCCTCTAGAAACTCACATTTTTTCCCTCACATTAACATATTCATAATATATTTTTATGAATTCAAATGAAAGTTATCCAATTTTTCATACTAACACATTTTTGCTACCTATTTTAGCAATTTTATTGTTCATAACTTCAATGTATTCCCTTTGTTATACAATTTCAAATTCACCTAGTCTATCCACTCCTTAATCAATTTCTCTACCCATATTAATGAATTATCTACCCACTTACACAATTTCACAATTGAGAAAATGTGAATTTTCTAAACCCTAACTTCATTTCTCTCTCTAATTATTTTTCAACCTTGTTCAATGAAGTCACTTCCTAGTTCAATGATTTCATAGTTTGATATAACAAATTCATAAATTTCATTGCCAAATTCATAAATTTCCTAACTATGAATTTGTTTTAATCAAGCTCAAACCCTAATAAATGAACTTAAATGAAAAACATAAATCATGAAAATTAACTTATTGAAGGATCGCTCCACTCTAGTCTCTGGTGTCTCCTCACATGCTCTCAATAATGATGGTGGTGTGTAATACGGTCTATTTTTTCCCAAGGTCTTAAATAAAATCTCCTCAATAATCTTATAGTATCAAATAGCTTTAAAAATCAAATTTTCTACCCCCAACTCTTCTATTTATAATTTCACCCCTTTTCAAATATTCCCCCCATCCTTCCATTATGTTCATTTTCCATCCATTTCAAATTTATGGACAATCTAAATCACATTATAACAAATCTATATCAATCACTTAAAACTATAAACATTGTAAAATTTTCATTACAATTTGAAAAACATTATTTTCTCTATTTTTAGATCCACAACTTACTATCATTGGGATATATTGTTCCCACATCTATTCCATTTACCCCTATGTCATAATCATCCACTAAGTGTAAAATATCTGAATGGTAGATTATTATTTTTCCAATCCATACTCTAGTTTTCATGACTAGGGGTAACCTATTTACTTGTACCTTAAGCTTGCAAGTTGTTAATTCTAATAATTTTATTTCTTGATAATCCAAATTGCTTAATCATTCTCCTCTTTTCATTCATTTTGAGCATTTTTCCATTTTATCACATAAACCCTCAAAGGGGCATCATCACATTCATTATCATTTATTTGGGGAAACTTTTTTCTTCTTAATCATCAATGTTCTAATTCTTTTAATATTCTTAGAAACAATATTGATTTGTAACAACAAAGAGGGGTAAATATAGACACATAAATTGTAATTAGTGTCGAAATGCACCTAAAAATTATTAATTATTTTTCCTAAATTATAATTCATGACATTTTCCTCTTCTTAAATAATTGAATAAATCAAATTTAATCAATTGTGTACACTTTTAATCCAAATTTGATTATTAGATCCATATTTTACACCTCACCCACCATCTTCCACCTTTCTCTCCCTCACATGTTGACTCACCTAAACCAATTACACAACTTCCTAAACCTTATTTGAGTCATACCTTGAGTTTTCAAATATTCTGACTCATTCTTGGTCACTCAATTAACCATCTCCATGCTTCTCTCAATGATTTGAAATGGTTATAATCCTCATGGATGAACACTCATTATCTACCATAGAATATTTAGATTATTTAAAATATCCAAATGATCTTATACCATTGGATATTTCCTCAAAAAATCTATAAATAAGCATAAAATCCATCACTTTCATCATCTTAACTTATGCTAATGAAGTGTTATCAAAATCAGAAGTGAATCCAAAGTGAATCAAAGACATCAAAGAGAATTTTCGCTCCAAAATGTTGCCCATTTTACCTTGTATTCGAAGAGTGAGAAAACACAATTCAAATAGAGATAATAAAATTCACATCACAATTCAATAATATTTTGAAATTAAGGTATAAGTTTGTGTTTTTTATTTTTTTGTAGCTCTAACTTAGTTTGAGATAGTTTAGATTAAGAATTTTTAGTTTAATTTGCACTTTTATATTTTATTCAATATATAGGTAGTGTATAAATATTCTTAATTTTTACCTTATTGAGCATGTGATAATCAACATATATCCTAAGATTTCCATCCTTATTTACAAATACAAATGAAGCACCCTAAAGAGATATGCTTGGCCTAATGTTTCCCATGTCTAAAATTTCTTGACGTTGAATCTTTAATTCATACACATATTACACATTAGTCCTATAGGGATATTTATATGTATGTTCAACTTCTGTAATAATATCCATGGAAAATTCAATTTCTCACTTGGGTGGAAGATTATGTAATTTTTCAAGAAATACATCTACAAAGTCCTTCAAAAAATGGAAATCTTTGTTTGACAATTCTTGGTCCTTGGATATCTCTTGAATTAATACTACATAGAGATATGAATCCTTTCACATGGACTTTTTATAGTATATATCTAAAATTATTTTATGTGATCTATGTAGACACCTAAATCTAGCCACCAATGACCTTTAATCAAGCTTTTGGCCAATTTCCACCTAAAATGCATAATTTGGCAAAAAAAATAGAGCATGCTAAATGATGTGAAACTGACATATTCAAATGCCAATTTTGGCCAAGGTATCCCTAAATGGGGCAATTAAATTTATGGTCAAACTAACTTTGATCAAATCATTCTGAGTCAGAATGCCAATTTTGCACCTAGGTACTCTAGATTGTTCTTTCCTATCAAATCTCTTGCACAAGACAGGTGCCTTTGTTATTTGCTATTGATAATATCTTAAATGGGATAATGGATCCAACACATATAAAATCACATTATAATTCCAATTC
>JARHVA010010637.1:0-2500 GCA_037957365.1 Torreya grandis | reverse complement strand
TTAAAGAAGAGAATTTTTTTTGTTTTAGATTAAGGTAAAAACAGGTTTTAAAGGGGCCCCGAAACCCTGTACAGAATCAGAAAGATAGACATAACAAAACACCATAAGAGGCAAACACACCAAAAAATGGTAACTAAACCAGGTTTTACTTGGACCTGAAACCAATGAGAAAACCAATAAAAGCTTCCCAGGTTTTACAAGGACCTGAAACCCAGACAGAACCAGGCATACAACCTGAAAGCGCTAAAATAGTGAAGGCATAACCACAAACCCATCATTATAATGAGCAGGGCTCTTCCACGACTTAGGATTCTCCATTTTCCCTAACCAGGGTGCCGTGGCATAAACACCAACCACCGAGGAAACAAAATTTCCCCCAAGCAACCACAAACACTTCGCAAACCAAAACAGGATGGCTGTCCAACTCGGGTAAGAGAACCCACCCAAATTCCATACTCAATCTGGCAGAACGAAGCAAAGTGAAAAAAACATGCAAAAAAAAATATCTACATTAAGAGCCGCGTACCAACGTACTGACCAAAGCAGACAGCACCACCAACAAAGACCCTACCTCCAAACCCATCACCACCACCATCTGACCCATTCACCCAAGCATCTGCAAAGATCTCCCCCACTCCCAAGGGAAACATTGCCATGGCTATCTAGATATCTCCAAAAAGAAACAATGACCCGCTTAGATCTGGGTAATGGTCGGCACGACAGCCATTAGACAAAAAACAGAGGTAGAGGAGCTGAACCACACAGAATAATAAAGCTTATAGATCTGCGCTACAAAAAAATAGGCTCAACAAAGCCACGCATCCACACACACAGCAAGTTATACAGAGCATAAAACTGCTGTGTCAAAACCAAAACAACTCAGGCTGGAAACCAATCCACAGTCCATCCGCTAAATAGAGCTTCGAGTCAAAAATAATGGTCCACACAGTAATAGATCTTGCAATATAGACATCTGCTCTCAGGCACAAATGGTTTGGGGGTCGCACAGATGCCAGCAGAAGTAAGGGTTTTAGCACGACCGCGGCCGTGGCCGTGCTCCCTCTTCCCACTCCCGCTTCCCTTAATGATACACCACATTTTTACAATGCCACACAAACACAGGCACAAAATGCCTAATAATATCGGCCAGCTCCTGGCCCTTCTCCCCATGATGGCCTCCTTCAGACACTCCCCCATAGGTTTCAAAAGACATACACCCCTCGGCAGCCTCCATCAGACCCCGAACGTCTCCCCCGCAAGGGATTTCCCCCATCCGATCACTGTTTCCTTCGCAATCTAACTCTGGATGGCCATTCAACATCAGGCTAGAAATATTAGCATTCCACCCACGATTCGGAAAACCCCAGCAAAAAATATCTACGCGTAGACACTTAGGGTTTGGGGGGCCACGCAGACGCGAGCCCCCCCTGGGTATAGAGAATTTTTTTTGTTATGATAGATATATTAGAGCTATTTGATACTGAAATAAGGGTAGAAAAATAAGATCACATCTAGATTATCATGGGGTTAGGAGTGGAATTTTATGGAAAACATTTGGAAACATAAAATATGAATATCTTCATAAGAGTAAATATATAAGCTAATATGAGACTAGATAATTTTTAATCAAATAATGACAGTTAATTTAGTAGTCCAAAATATATATTAGGAAAATGATGAGCAAATCCATAGTCACTTTTGGTGGAGGAGGTTTGACTATAGTGGGTCTAAACATACTAAATAATGGAGTAGAAACATGAATAAAACTTGGTAGAGGTGGAAGGATATAAGTGGGTTAAATTTCACAAGATTATGGAAATGGAGAGAAAATATAATTAGATGAGAAAGATAGATTTTACCCAAGCAGTGGACAAGAGAAGATAATGTTGATTAAAAATGAGCTAATAACAATTGGTTATGATTTAGTAGTTGGTTGGAAAATAAAAGAGGAATTTAATGAAAATATTTTGAGGTACATCACATGGTAGAAGAGCACACCATGGCTTATGCTTAAAGTCAAAATGATGGATCTACCATCTAACCTATGTTTATAAGTATTATGTTAAGAAAAATCATACCTTGGGTGTATTATGCATGAGCATCCAAAGGCCTCATGAAATATTTCACATACCATAAAAAAAATGATTAGGATAGGTAAAAATAAGAGGGGTTATATATATTTGATGTTTTAATTTTTATGGTAATACATAATAACTTCTATAAGTTTGTAGTAATCCTTAGCTCCTTAGACTAGTGCAACACCTAAAAACCTAATCTAGAGATTTAAATCACCAAAATGGAGCTACAAAGCTTATAGTAACTTAAAAAAATTTAATAAGCATGGAAATTACATAATAAACACATATTACAACTCATATCTTCCTGTATTATTATGGATTTGCATGTAATTTGAAAAAATGTTAAGAGTACTTATGGTAATGTGTAATTTTACAGAGACATTTTTATCATCATTTTAAATCCAAGTGATAAAACAAATATC